>JANHGN010001991.1:0-18809 GCA_024605025.1 Megaceryle maxima
TTCTCCATTTAGGTTATTTTGCATCTCATTTTCTTTTCCACATGCGTGTTTATTTCCATCTTCCTAATTCAGACTTTCTATTTAAATTGCAACAGATCCTGAGAGTTTTTCATCATGCATCTATCCTATATGGTTGTTCTGCTTTCTTTAATAATTTCTGGGGTAAGGGTATTTGCAGACTATACAGAAGTGATTCCTTCCCTTTCTTTTCCTTGAAATACTAGTAGTTACATTCAGAATAGGGAAGCAAAGTAATAGGAATCTTTTTTCAGCCTTCTGAAACAGAAAAGTACTTACTCATTCTGTTTTCTTTAGGAAATTTTAAATTCCATTGTGACTTTACCTAGAAGGAGGAACACTTTTCTAAAGACATCTTTCTTTTGCAAGTACACGTAAACCCAGAAGTTTTCTAAGAAAGAAAAGAAGTTTTCCTTTTGCTTCAGCAAGCCATGACTGACTCTCCCTATCTAGTCTTAAGGGAGAAATAAAAATCACTCCTGTTACACAAGTCCTGAAATTTGTGATGCCCTCTAATGTCGAATTAGTTGTAAAGACTTTGTGAAACCACAAGCCTATTGCAGCTTCACATTTTACAAGTAGTGCTTTCTGGGAATTTTTATAACCTCCAATGTTTTCAACCATATTTTTGATCTGTAAAGAATACAGATTCAGGCAGAGAAGTACTTAGAGGAGAAGAAATCAGTATTTAGCTTAAATTACTGTCTATTACATCAGCTCACCTATGGGCCCCAGGAAAGTAAACAGCTGCTTCTTCTCCCCGACCTAGGTACTCCACATGTGTCAAGTCTCCTAGGACAGAGTTAAAGCAAGTCTTTGGTACCCCATCTCATGCCATGGACAGAACATTCAGGAAATAGGAACATCCCTCAGCCTATGTTTTTTAGCCTTTCAAAAGTTTTAAAACATCCTAAATCTGCTTGATATTTACTCTTTACAATTTTCAGTCTTTCCGGAACTAGGACATATTAAGCCATTTTCTTCCAGGAAGTTCTTTGTCAATGTCAGTTCCTAATCTTCTGCTCATTACACAAGCAAGCGTGCTCTATCAATTGTGGTGGCACTTGAAGTGGCATGGTATGAATGGAACAAACATGGTCATCAGTAGAGCTAAAAGGCCACCACAAATAGAATTGTTTGCATGGCTTGAACAAGATAGTAAGAATTGGAGGTTTTTTTGTTTGTTTGTTTGTTTGGTTTTTTTTAAATGAATGGTACAGAGAGCAAAGCCTCTCAGATCTGTTTTCAGAAAGTAAGAACAAATGAGACAGAAAGGAGGAAAGCAAGGTGGAGAAAGACAGTTTGGGGCAGAATATATTGAGATTTCACTTTAAAGTGTATGTGTTTAAAAGACTAAGAAAGATTTTTGTAAATCATAAGCAATTAAAGACCTTTTTTTTGGTCATTTATTTTTAATTCAACTGTTGAAAATTATTCTAAATAATAAAGACTCGCCACTGTTTTTCTGCTGCTCATGAAACTTAATTTGTGCAATCTTTTAATGCTCAAGAGCAGCATTTAAATCATGCTCTCCTTGGAGCTATCATTACTGATGCTGAAAGCAAGATGTCTTGACACAGTGTTAGAATAAATTGGGATGTACAGGTCCTGTGTAAAGTGTTGAAGGGGTGAGGAAAGTATGTCTGAAAGACAGCACGTAAAGGCAGAAAAGTATCTGACAAACTGAAAATGGAGGAAACCTTAGGGGAATGTTCTTTCTAATGTGTTGGATCAATTAATCCAAAACCAAGAGTAAACAGAAGCTATAAAAGCATTTTTTTAGGGTAGAATCACTGGACAATCTAGTGGTTAGGAGGTGTGAATCCCATTGCCTGTAGGCTACCATCTCAATACTATAACTCTAAAGATAGAAAAACTCTTCTAAATTATTTCTCTGTCCTATGTAAAATGTTGGTTTTGTCCCTTTCTCTCCTTGGCTACAAATATTATGGTATTTAGGGAATCAAATATGAACTAAACCTTCTGTAAAATTCAGGATCACAGATATATGTTCATTTCTGGTCAGAAGCTGGAATGGGAAATGCTAAAATAACCAGGAAAGATACAGCTGTTATTGGAAGGAAAAAGAATGAAAATCACATGTGAAAGGATTAAAATAGACTTTGAATGACTATTCAAATGACTAATAGATCATATACCATCTGCTGTTAATTTTTGTTATTGCTTTGTACAGGGACAAGGGAAAATAAGCTTTACCTCCACTGGTGCATTTTGCATAATATGAATTGGACAATGATAGAATTTATATTATCTCTGAAGTAGTTACATTTGGGATACTTCAAATCACTCTATTTGAGATGCTTTTACAAAGCCCTATTTTTTTTTTTTTTTTTTTTTTCTATTAAAGCCTTTGGGCTAGTCAATGGCAATACTGCAAAGCAGGCTTGAGTATGGTCACAGACATGTTGTTCCCCATGATTCTGCTTTCTTTCCGAGTACACTTGGGCACTCCTGTTGCAGAGGCATGCAGAACTGTCCATCTGCATCATTCCTGTAGAACAGGTGAGAATGTTTTTTCAGAACAATCTTAAATTTGGATTTAACTGATATAAAGTTATTAATGGGGTTAAAGAGGGTGCAAAAATTTACTCCTTATGAATAGGGAAATCAATGGAGGTAAAGAAATGGTCAGGTTAGGACTTCTGAGTCACATTACAGCAAGCAGATCTTGCATGTTTTGGCACTTTTCAAAGAGATATGCTGAATTCCTTGAGTACAGCAGTTATTAAGGTCACCATAAAATGAAAACCAAGGCAGTAAATGGGTATTGAAAAGTGCATAAAAAGGAGAAAGTGCAAGTGCTGAAGGTGGTCATACAGGACAGCATGTTTCAAAGTGACAGCAGATACAAGAAAAATTAATAGTTTTAAATTGTCTAGCAGTTTTCAAGCAAGAATTTCTGAGGATTGTGGTCAGTCATGTATATATCCTTCCAAACCTGTGCCTTATATCTGAACCCCCCAGGGAATATTCGACACTGGGACTAGACTGAAAGGGGGAAGAATGAGGAATTCTTACCATCCACTTAATTTCTAGATCAGGGTTTCTTAAGGTAAGATGGGCCCCTGCTGTGAATTATTAACTGAAGGGAGTGTGTAGCTCTTCACTGATGATCCAAGGAGCCTAAGGAGAAATCTCCTTCATACATTAGTCTCTGGAAGTCAGATTCTGGTGTCTAACACATATTGGCTAATGCCAAATAGCATATGGTACTAGTTAGAGTTGCAAATATAATTCATTGGGAAAGAGATGAGAGCACCTTTAGAGTTGTCATGAGCCAGATAATCTTACGATAAAATGTTGTGTTTTGTAGCTTGTCATTCATCCAGCTTTTTTATTATTCATACAAACTTGTTTATAAAAATTTCAAGTGTAATGCAGAATGGCAAGGACCAAACATATAAAGTGCTTCTGAAGCATCTCAGAAATACTATTTTTTTTTCTCAACTCCATTGATACACTCTCAACCCAAAATAATTAAGGAGTTTGAAATATTCATATGACATGCTAGGTTCTAGACCTTTTTAAGGGTCTAGATTATACTATTTTGATACAACATCCCGATCTGACAGAAAACCAGACATTCTCTTAATAATTGCACCAGCATCACAGAAGCTCTGCTTTAATTAAATCTTCACAATTAGACAGGCTTGTTATTGTATGTCATTATTCTTCTTAATACCTTTTTACCTATTATCACCTCATTTTCAAGCACACATCTGTTACAGGGAAGCTACTTTTCCACCTCACTTCATTGCTTACTGATTTACGCCTAACAGGCTTTAGGCAGTTACGTTAAGAATTATGAATTGTCTTGTGAAAGTCTAAGGAATGGGAAAAAATGCGCTGTTGCATTGCGTTGAATATAAACATGAAGGACATATTCTGGAATTCAGTAAGCTTTTTCCTTTTGGGGTTTACATTGCCATTTGGCTTAATCCTTTCAGAAATGTCCCTTCCAGGAGACATCTCAGTACAAACACTTTACTTAATTTGCTTTCTGAACACAAGAGTGCAGTGAAATTGTTACATTCATTGTCTAGAATAGTAGCTGATCATCAGTGTTCTTCTCAGTTTTAAATCTCTGAAAAATCAGTTAAGAAATTTAAAAACAATATTAAAAAAACCACAAAACCCTATGATACTCTGATTTTAAGCACGTCATATATTTTGCAACCCTTTATTTGTCCTAGTGTCTGATATTCTGCTTTTGCACAGATTTAAGATTTGTGATGTGAAAACTGGGCAGAATTATTGTTCAGCCTGACCCTACATTCTTTGGGTTTTGTAATCTTCCAGTAAAGTTCATGTCAAAATTACAATGCCAGTTATAGAATAATAGAATTTTAGAATGGTTTGGTTTGGAAGGGACCTTCAAAGATTATATGGTCTAATCCCTCTTCCATAGGCAGGAACATATTTCACTAGATCAGGTTTTTCAAAACCCAATCCAACCTGACCTTGAACATTTTCAAAGACAGGGCATCCACAACTTCTCTGGACAACCTGTTGCAGTGTCTCACCACCATTACCATAGAAGATTTCTTCCTTATGTCCAACCTAAATCTACCATCTTTCAGTTCCAAACTTTTGCCCCTTGTCCTTTCACTACAGACCTTGGTAAAAAGTATCTCTCCATCTTATAAGCCTCCATATATTAAAAGGCTGCAGTAAAGTCTCTCTAGGGCCTTCTTTTCTCCAGGCTCAAGAAACACAGAATTCCAAGCTATTCTTTATAAGAGAGGTGCAATTGCACAGTTGTGTTCTTATTTTATTAACACTAACTGTCTTCAAAGAATGGAATACAGTAGAAATCCAGAGCCTGCTAAGCAAAGTGCTAATAGCTGCTTTCCCACTTAAAAATCTGTAGATCTTATTTCCCCTTGTGTAGGAAGAGTTTCTTTGAGTTTCTCTCTCCTCTTGCACAACATCTGTGGGCATAGTTGAGTAGTAGGTTTTTTCTTCTAATGGAAAGTTTAAAACAGTACAATTAAAGTAATAATTAAAGTGTACATATATGTAATTCTCAAGCATTGTATCTTGTAGGTAGTAAATAAGTAAGATTGTCATAGACTTTCTAGTAGGATACTGAGAAATGATTGCCATTATGCAAAACCTAACAATATTAAGGGCATTTTTCACTTTATATAGTAACTGTTCAGCAATTGCACGTTCTGGCTTGCAGTCCGAAAGAGCAAGGAGTGAGCCATGTCTACAATGTTAATTTCAGTGCTACTAATATCATCTAAGCTGTTCAGTCTCTTTATTTGTCAACCCTGTGATAATTCATGCATGTTCTAAGACAGTACATTTTGTATGTCACAGTAAACTGATTCCTGGCTGTAAATGTATGTCGCTGGTAACTCCATAATTTTGAAGGGAATTCCCCTGCAGTCATTAGTCCTGTCCCATGCTCAAATCTTCACTGGAATCAGCAGTAACATCGTGCCTAAGGTGTGAGTACTGGAACTGCTGAAACTATCCTGACCTCCCTTTGTGGATAACCTGTTAATGTTGTGACCTATTACAGGGTCTTATATATTAAGACAGGCTGAGGGAGCTGGGGCTGTTCAGCCTGGAGAAGGCTCCAGGGGGACCTTATAGTGGCCTTCCAGTATATGAAGGGGGCCTACATGAAGGCAGGGGAAGGTCTATTCAAAAGGGTTTGTAATGACAGGACAAGAAGCATGGTTTTAAATTGGAAAAGCATAGGTTTAGACTGGATATTAGAAAAATAATGAGGGTGATAGACCACTGGAATGGACTGCCCAGAGAGGTGGTGGAGGCCCCACCTCTGGAGTCATTCAAGGTCAGTCTTGATGGGGCTCTGAGCAACCTGCCCTAGGTAGAGAAGTCCCTACTTGTGTAGGGAGGTTGGACCAGATGACCTCTAGAGATCCCTTCCAGCCTAAAACATTCTATGATTCTAAATTCATGATCTCTAACAATGTTAACTGAAGGCAGCAGGTGACCTTGCATATAATAGGTTTTTCTCACCCCACCCCAACTCCTACATTTCTCTGAGAGGCAAACTTCACTATTTTTTCTCCAGATACAAGCACTTATTTTTTGTTGACTGTGTGGGATTTGCAACCCATGGGAATATTCACATGCTGTATACTCCTATACTGTTAGTGTGCTAGTGTTTCATCTGACTATCCTTAAAGATAGAAGAGAATTAATAATTATGAAAAAGAGAAAGTGCAGGTTTTCTTTAGACAAAATTAAAAAATGGGTAGACCTGAAGTACCCCAAAACTTGCCTGTTTCTTCTATTTGTTTCAGTTATCTAATAAAAGATATTACCTCTCCTTAAAATCCTGGTTTCTCTGAGGCTCTGTGCAAACACAGAGCAACACAACAGCCCCATAAGACAAGAGAGAGTAGATGATTGCACATAGATGGGGGAACAAGGAAGCAGTGAGACAGTACTGGTCAACATTTTAGGTGCAAGATGCAGCAGAAGCTAACTGCTGCTAAGTTTCAAAGGGCATCAGAGAAGAAGGGAGCTTTAGGAGAAAGGCAGAAGGAGGCTGGTGTTTGGAAGTGGCTAAGGAAATCCTCCCAGGCATGAGTTTGTGAAATGTCCAGGGAGCTGACACCACAAGACACGTAGATACCAAAATCACCCTTCCAAGGTGGAGTGAGAGGTGATGGAGAACATGTGAACAGGAAATAAAGTGCCTTGATGAGAATTACAAGTAACTTCTGTTTGATATGGTTGAGGAAGCCAGTGGAAAAGTGACACAGCCAAAGCATCAGACAATGGAAGTTTTCTCCCAGGAGCACTCTAGTTAGATACAAGAACTGCAAAGTTATGTTTATAAAGGCCAAAGAAAATTAACCACAATTATTTTTATATGAAATGATGGGAATCTGGAATTTGGGACTTTGGGTGAAGAGGAGAATTATGAAAGGACACACTGAAAAAGAGCCATATAAAGATAGGAGGGGAAGGAGAGATTGGAGCTATGGAGTTGAAGACAGGCAAGATTACAGAAAGAGGACAAAGATGGCTGGCTAGGATAGAGCTGTGGGGCCAAGAAGGATGAGGATGTAGCTCCGATTTTGTGGTTTGGTTAAGAATATCTTGTTGGAAGTTAAGAAGTTAGAAAAAGGCATGTTGCAGTTCTGTATTGCTAGATAGCTTATTTTCTGGCTTCTGTCTTTACTGAATAGAAGTTGTCTGCAATGAAGTTACTGGATTGTTCCAATTTCCCAATTAATACTGTCTTTTTTTATTCCAGCCTCTACTGTTGATAGACACAGAGCTATGCGTTGGTTTCATCCCAGCCTGTTTTCTGCTGTCCTGTTAATTAGCAGGTCCTTGGCTGCCTTCTTGGTTATGTGAACAGATAGATCTGCAGGATGTGGGACCCACTTATAGGTGACCCCTAGGATGTAAACATAGTAGTAAGACACATAAAATTCTTGCCACATGCCAAGGGAATTAATTATCAGCTACTGTCCATCTTTCAAGATCAAGCTGGGAGTGTAGGTCTGTAGAAGATCTTTAATGACATTAGAAGATAACAGTTTTCCCAGAGTTTAGCTTTTCAGAATACTTTAAATGTATGCATTCATATTACTGATTCCAGCCTGTGGTCATCTTGGTTTTCTGATTTTTCAGTGTATAATATGCAGTATGTCATAGCCCTTCGCAGAGTCAGTTAACAACTGTGACTATGAAATCTCTGTTTATATGTAATATGACAAACACAGGTTTAGTGGAATCAAGAAAGTAATGAAAGGAATTCAAAGCCCCCTTCTATAATGAGTGCTTAGCAAAAAACCCTGAACTCACCCCTTCTCTATGACTCTCTCATGGTTCAACACCAGCTGGCACTAAGTACCTCACAGCTGCTCACTCAGTCTTCCCTGGTGGAATGGGGAGAGACTTGAAAGAGTTAAAGTGAGAAAACTCTTGGGTTATGGTAAAGACAGTTCAATAAGTAAAGCAAAAGCCATGTTTGCAAGCAAAGCAAAACAAGGAATTAATTCATCACTTCTTGTTGGCTGGCAGGTGTTCAACCATCTCCAGGAAAGCTAAGCTCCATCATGCTAAATGTTTACTTGTGAAGACAAATGGCATAATTCTGAATGTCCCCTCCTTCCTTCTTCTTTCACCAGCTTTATATGATAAGGGGCCACATGCCATGGAATATCAACTTGATCAGTTGGGTTCAGCTGTCCCAGCTGTGTCCCCTCCCAATTTCTTTTGCACCCCCCAGACTACCTGCTGTTGGGGTAGGGTGAGAAGCAGAAGAGACCTTGATGCTGTGTAAGTGCTGCACAGCAATAAGGAAATCCCCTGAATTATCAATGCTGTTTCCAGCACAAATCCAAACCATAGCCAGTACTACTAGCTAGTATGAAGAAAATAAACTCTATCCCAGTGAAAACCTACACAGACTACAAAAGATTAACCGTTCCATATAGTTTTTTAAAACATCCTCCATCTGAAAAGTTTTAAATTAAGAGTGACTAAACAGAACAGCATTATAGCCTCTGTTAAAAGTCAGAATCTTTTCTTATATGCATTAAAACACACACCAAATGCTCTAGAGCCATGAGTTTTAATTGTTGTAAAGAACAGGGTCTCCCAAGAAATCTGTACAATTTAAACAGACAAATTTCTGCAAGATCTACCTATGTTCTTAAGAAAAGTCCTGATAGATCACCATCTGGAAATTTTTATCTATAGCCAACTCAGTAAACAAACACCATCTGTATATCAGCACTTCAGACTGGTAGTCTCTGACTAAAGACATTATTAGTGTTCCACCATATTTACACAACACCTGAGACATATCACATTTAGTCCCCAGAATCAGGGGAAAAGAATACCAATAATAACTTCATTTTTTTTTTTTTCATTTTTGCAGTATTGATGGATGCCTGTCCCTGTTTCATTTTCTTAAATTCAAACTCTCATTTTTCCGAATTCACTTTCTTTGTTTATAAGTAAAGAACATTCAAAAAACACAATTTTTTCCCTTTCTTTTTTAAACAGGCACTTGTCAGGCTGAAAAGACATTTCAAAACCCCAGCAACCCAACTGTGTGAAGTATAATAGAACAGACAAGTAATACACCCATGAGAACAATGCTTAAAATTTTAAAAGCTGACAGAACACATGCTACAATAACCTGGGTACATGTCACAATAAGTACAAGGAAACCAGAGTATAAATCTGAACTACAGTCTCCTTTTTTTCTTTTTAAAAGTCATACTTTACTAAGCATCTAAAATTATGTTTAAAAAAATCAAGACTAATAGATGACATTTTTGGTCTCCAGCAAAACTTGATCAGGTTTACCACCTGTTCCAACTCCACTATGGGTTTTAGGTTTAGGTTAAGAACTGTGATTTCAGTCTTTAAGAATGTTTTTTTTTTTAATTACTAAAACTCACATTCAAGGGGATGTGACTACTGTGGTACCAGTTAGAGGCTCTGTTAGATTGAACCTGGAAGCTTACAGAAAATCATAGAAACTTAAGATATTTGTGTTGAAAGGGAACTTTAAAATTCTGATCATTCCTCAAAGGCAAGATTTGAGCCTGTCTTATGTCTCTTTTCTTGGATTTCTGCTTTTAAATCTGAAAGATAGTACTAAAAAATGCAATTTTGCTTCTTTTTCTATCCAATATAGTAAGAAGGAATAGGGAAACCATTAACACATTAAATAAATCCCTTAAAAATAAACAAAACAAACCTCACTACAACTAAGAAAGTTCTACATGGAAGAAATGAGAGAACAGGACAGAAGCTGGACAAGATCCATAACTCTTTAAACCTCCACAAGGTCATAAAATACAAAAAAAAAAAAGAAGAAAATTAATTCTTATTATTAGTTGCAGATATTACATAACTTGCTATTCATTTTCCAGCAGTAGTGAAAAATACACTAGCATTCTAGTAGTCTGGTTGTCAAAGTGACCTTTTTTAATGTCACATGTCACAGAATTTCATGTCACACTAAGACAACATGACAGGACAGAGCCAAGCTTTTCCAGTGTTTCCCTTTCACCTTCTCAAAAGTGCATGCATCCTAAAGAAGAAGATAAAGGTATGGTATATTCTTTGCTTGATGATTCATTGACCACTATAAAGAGAAAGGTCACAAGACAAAACAGCTTGTGTATTATAATTTTTTTTAAGAAGAAACACCATAAAATTGAAATAAACTGGGCAAAACTGTTGTGGTACTTTAACATTAGGTGACAAGATCAAACTTGAAATGTCAGAGCTTGTTTGGAATGTCACTCACATGCTTTCTGCAGTTATCACTGTACATCTAACAAATGCAAACTAAATTATAATACCCCATTCCAGCTCCAGTTTGCAGTTGCTGACTGTGATAACACAGAATAATATGGACTGTGCAAATAAGAGATTAATTTTCAGAGACACATAATGTTTCTGTCAAACTTTATCATAAAATATGGAAATCAGCTTTCATATATCTCACTATTGGTACTGAATAGATTACAGATACACAGATTATAAGAATTTCCATTAATATTTTTCAGATCTTTTTGTTGTTGTATTTAAAACAGTAGGACTGAAACTATGACATGAAGAAGATCCTTGATTTGGTACTGATTTTTTGATGTTATTCACTTCAGTATAAATGCACATAAGAACACAGTTAAAACGAATAAAGTTATAATAGGTTTTTCCTGTTCTAAATGTAACAGGCAGATATTAATTTTTTCCTCATGATTACACTACCACATTATGACCAGTTCTTTAATTAGTGTAAAAGTAGTTCATAATTAATACACAGATACATATTCTATTTGTGGTGTCAAATGTCTGGATATAAACAGATACAGGAGAGATAACATAGTTAATATAGTTTTCTACTGTTTTCTGAACTTACCTTGCACTGTAAAATTAATTTCTCAAACCAAGAAGAAAACTCATCCCAGTCTATGTGAAAAACAAAGAAATACTTTTAAAGACTATTTGCCAAAGAAAACAAGAGCTGTCTGATTTTGTCGTAGTAATTTCTGTCTGTGTCTAATACCATCCTAGCTCTCCCAGGCCTAGCAGGTTTTGAACCTGCCGCCCAATAAGGTCTGCTGCATTTGTCAAATACAACACTATACATCTCTACAAGTTTTGAGGAAATAGAAACTGGATTAGAAGTGATATCCAGTGTTCCTGCTGAGAGGAAGAATACAGCATGGGTTAAACTCTCATTAGACTCTCAAGGTTCTGAATGGGAGATGGTTGCTCTGAATAACCCCAGTGGTGGAAAGAGCTTCAGTCAATCCTGATGGCTCTGTTATGCACCAGGAAAACCAGCACAAATAATAAAAGTGGTTTTGTTAGTTTTGCTTCTCATGTAACGATTTGTCAGCTCTGGGACTGGGTATATTTTCCACTTTGTGTACAACATACTTTTCTTCTTTTCCTTAATTAAAGACAGACTCTCATGTAATTTAGATTACTGTCAGGAACTTACTGAAAATTTGGATCTTGATCTTTTCTTTGGAAGGGTTCAACTTCAACTCTGTGTTCTTCAGATGCCTTAAAGGATTATGTAGTTGTAGGAAGCTTTCCCTCAGACAGGGTATTATGTTCTTTGAGGGCAGAGACAGAGCAGACTTTCATTCCCGTGGGCTT
Organism: Megaceryle maxima; assembly: GCA_024605025.1. Lineage (NCBI taxonomy): Eukaryota > Metazoa > Chordata > Aves > Coraciiformes > Cerylidae > Megaceryle > Megaceryle maxima. The sequence continues at coordinate 11,674 of JANHGN010001991.1, forward strand.
GAATAAAAGCAGGAAGATGAGTCTCATCCCAGCTGTGTAACATACAATTAGGCAGGGAGGGGGGCTTATCACTTCTCAGAGGCATGCATCACTCAGGGGCAGTAGAGGAGGGACCCAGAGAGCGTAAAATACCTCAGTGGCAACTACTTGTTAACTGGACTGTCAGAGGAGCTGGATGTGGTCTCTTTATGGTCTTTTTATCTCAATGGTTCCAACTGATACAATGGCAGGGATAAAACAAGAAGAAGAAAGTAAAGCTAGCATGTAATTTATATTTCCTATGATTCTACCTGTTTTGTGTTTTGGTTTTTTGGAAAACAACAAAAAATATATGTCTTAAAGCTTGTGGAAGTCAGGCTTACATGATCTTGATGCTAGAGGAGAAAATTGGAGTCCAGTCATTCGTAATATGGAAAACGCATAGAATGATCACATTCAATATTAGCTCAATACATAAATCATATATATCAGTTTATGTTCAAAATACTACTGGAAAATATATTTTATGATGTTTGTTTGTTTTAAATAACAAACCATACCTTTTTTTGAGGAGAGAGGAAGAGGCATTTGGTTTTTAATCTGTCAAGTTACGATGACTGAGATATAGCCACAACTAGGAGTGAAAGCATTCAGAAATTTCCAAAGATCTCTCCTAAGTGTAGTCATACCATTTTCACAGAACTATAGAATAGTTTGGGTTGGAAGGAACTTCTAAAGATCATGTAGTTCACCCCCCAACTTCTTTTCACTAGTTCTTTGAAATTGTTATTCTCTGTTCCCTGTAACTGCTATCGCATCCCTTCCCACATACCATTTTGGCATGCTTACAAATGATTAAACATCACCAGAGCAGAAGCTTGGAAATGCTTTTAAATCATAACTACTAGCTTCCAGCTGATTTGCAAGGAAGGGTGTGCCTTCCTACATGTTTATCCTTATTGATCTGGTAATTATAGGAAACTGAGCATAGGGGCTTTAAAAAGACATAAAAAATAACCCTTTACATGCAAATAATTTCCAGGCTTTAAAGGAAGTAGGTTTAATAATCTTGATTGGAATTTGAACTTTGATATGGTAGATTACAGTGAGAAACTCAGAAATACAGTTAATTTGGGTAGTTTTATGAGTTGAGCAATTGACTTTATTTGAACTAGGCTTGGCTAGATGCAGCTCTTAAAACATGTTACTTTGTTCTTCTGCATTTTCCTTTTATTATCTGCATTTCAGTGTAGATTCTGAAATCAGTGGTATACTCTGGCAAAACAGAAAAGTCATCATGTTTTTAATAATTTGAAAAAAAATTTGAAATTATTTAGCAGTGTCACAGCAAGAAGTCACAGAAGGCTAGATATACTTTTAAAATTTTGATTTCAGGAATAGATGTTTCTGGATCCTGAAGGCAGATCTCAGTGGACTGATTGATCTTAGTCCATTGGATGTCACAGTCTGAGCTGCAGATGAGAAAAGACTAGTGGTTCTGAGCACTAGGAATATCTTCTTGAGGTGATTTATCTTTTTATTTTTTTGCAGGCAACAGTGAACAGAAAACCTAATATAATTTAATAGTTTGAGTGTCCACAGGTATATTCTCTCTGGTTTATTATGAAATTTCATGCCTGTCAGAACCATCAAGAACTTGTTCCAGGATTTTTTTATCACACTCTTTGCAGATGGCCATGATCTGAATTATGGATATCCATAGGAGAGATTGCAGAAATACCATTTAAAAATACATGTTTACATTAGTGTCTGTAACATTCAAACAATGCCTCTCAATTTTCATCAGGTCCTCAGAGCAGGTGCTAGATAAATCCTGTGTTTTCCATCACCACTAATTTGGTGAAAACTTGCCCTTGAAAGATGAGCAAACTAAGCATTAAATCAGACAACCCCAACAGCAATAGCAGCCAGAAGCAGTAATGAAGATATTTGTAACCTTCTATGCAGAAGCCCAACAGCACTTGGAGTATCAGATTTACAAGGTTAGGGTTTTGCTTATAGGATGGGCTTTTATAAGAACCCGTTGCAGATGCAGCCTGACTGGTGTCCTCATACCTGTGTCCAGTGAAAAGAATCTGACTTTACCTCCTAATTCAGATTTTCTGTACTTACCTAAGTCTTAGCTGCCTCAGGACTTAGGTATAGTATTCCGCTTGAGCAGGACTTGGGATCTCAAATGGCTGCTGGAGTAGTATCTTCCTCCTTGCTTGGTGATTTACCAGGTGGGGAAATTGCAATGCCAGATTTTCCTTTTTTTTTTTTTTGTGTCAGTCGCAATCTGTTTCTGGATTGTACAGTTTCTCATGCAGCATACCTAAATCATTCATTTCTTGGTGATTTGAGAGGTTACAGCTCTCTCAGTGATACCACCTTAGTTGTGAATCACTAAGGTGTGCATGGCTCTTGAATATAAAGAGGCAAATTGCTGACAGGATGTTATCAGTGACTATTCCTCAGCTTCCCTCATTGTTATAACATTAGACTGGTATATAGACATTGTAATTTAAAAAGAAAATTCCTTGGCAGATTTCTGAGTTTTGGACAAGTAGGTGATAGAAAATGAAGTTGAGCTCAGTATCTTACAGCATGTCTGGGATTCTCTCTAGGACAATCTGTGTGGTTGTAAAACTTGTCATAGAAATAAGAAGAAAAAGCATAGGACATCTTTGCATTATTAATTCGGTGAAATCAGTTTTTGACCAATAATAACCTTGCCATGTTCTGGGGAATCTGTGTGGATGATCTATTTTCCATTAGCCACAAGTGTTAGGCTAGTATTAATAAAATTCTTTTTCTTACAAATGTTAAAACTACGGACATGAAAGTAACCTTTTTGACACCACATAAGCAGAGTTTCATGAAATACATATGTACTGTTCCACTTCTTTGTAATAAAAGCATTTCCCAAATTACAATGATGTGCAAAGAAGCAATCACTGATTTTCTCTCATATTGTTTAGAGTAATGATATCCAGCAATTCCTTAGTGTCTGAGGCTTTGCTTCAGTCCTTTGTAAGGGGGTTTTAGGCTCTAAGTTTGAGAATGACAAAAAGACTGCTAGACTCCCAGGAAAAAGAGCTCAAAGCAGTCACTTCTGTATGTATTGGTGTAACCCGGAAGAAGCTTTAGGCATGTTGGTAAAGCAAGCAGAATTGAATTATGCTGCCCTAAAAGATGAGGGACCTGAATCACAAAAACTGACTAGTGATAGAGGGAAGGGGCAGGTGACCTCCGAAGGTCCTGAAACAGGACTGCACTGCTGCAGTTTCCTGCAGGTAGTCTCCCTGCACATCCCAACTGATGATTGGCAGCATCCAGCAATTATTCTTTAGCATATGTTATGAATGGCCACTGCTGTACATTAAGTCTAAAGAGGACTCAAAATATATTGGCATTATGGTCTTGGTCCCAAAGACCCTAAAACTGACTTCACTAGTATTATTGCTCAACCATGAAGCATAGTTGAATGTAACGAATCTAATTTTCCATGTCTCAGACTCAAAATGTTGGAAACAAATTCTTGCTTTCTTACTTTAGTATTTTAATTCTATAGGTAGCATGAAAATGGTTCTCACTCATTAAAATATAACTTGCACTTTAGGCAATCACGTACATTTTAGTTTAAGATGTAGGAAAAAAATATAATAATGAAATCACACTGTAAATTTTGAGCATTATTGTGATCATCATTTTCCTCCAAAGGTATTTGTATCCTTGTTTTTTCTTATTACTACTTTACAGAGGAAAATCAAACTAAAAATCACATACATTTCTTCCAATTCCAGTTTATTCTAAGTGTTTTGGCTAATAGAGTGTTTGGAGTCAAAGAAAAAAAAAGTTCATTTACTCCTTACTTTTTGTACATGCATACATACAGGAACTTAAACAGCTGAAAGGCTGTGCTGTAATTCATGTGCCCTTTCTCAAGCTCTTAGATTTGCAACAATCAGTGAGAGGAAGCATGATGTCATTATAATCACAGAACAATTTTCTTCATACTGGAAAGAAACACATTGTTCCCCCTCAATGAAAGAAAATTGAAGCTTTCAGTGTTGCGAATAAAATACATTTAAGTTGCTATTTATCCTTAATTACTGTAGGTCTCTGAGAAGCAAGCAAGAGATGATGCATTTCAAAAGTAAATATCTTTTCTTAGTCTGTGCTCTGTTAAAACTGTGGTTTTGGTTCTGTTCCTCCCCACCATCTGCACAAGGGTTGTATTTGTTTGTGTGTATGTATGTAGATTTTTTGTTGTGATTTAGGCAGCACCAACATAGCACCTGGAGCTGTTTCAGATAACAGAATTGACTGGTCCCTGAATGTTTGTGGGTCAAGTAATCTGTATACCTGAAGTACTTAAGTAACTACTTGGGGTGACACACAGCATCTCATCAGCATTCAAAGCCAGAAATAGGAAAGGGAAGGGGTATGGCAGGTAAACTACTCAGATAAAAGGAGCATACTGAGAAAACAGTTGTTTCTTAATTGAGCTGGGGAGGAAAATTAAATGGCCTGTGGCACGCTCCCTCTAATCCATCCTTCCTTCACATGGAGAGTTGGTGCTGTACCTGGTAAATTGTCATCCCAGTGATAATAAAGAACAGTCACAGATGTCTTATGTTGTGGATGGTAAGAAAAATACTACCATCCTTTGCAGCATTTGTTAAGAAATTTGCACACATGCTACGAACTTTCTGTCTGAGAAGGTTAATTCCTTCCTCAAACCAGGACAGCTTTTACATGCTGTGTACAGTTGGTATAGGAGGTGTGAGTGGTTGCATCACCCCATCTCATGAGGAAGGTGAATGTTACGAGAAAAACTGAGAGTTTAGCTGTTGATATGGTGATGTTGTTTTGGCTATAAATTACTTACCCTGAGACTAGCTCTATGGTTTCTTAATGGCTGTCTGAAGTGGGCATCCAAGTGGGACTGAACCACCTAAGACTGAAACACTGTGAGTCTCTGTGGTTTTCAATATAGTCCTTGCTAGAGCAAGGATATTTTCCTCCAGTGTGGGTATGTGGGATGCTGCCGCCATTCTTTGGCAAAGCACAACTTCAGTAGCTCCAGTTTGTGATATTGTAACTGTACTGTATTGTATTCTTACAATATGCTCTCCTTGGGCATAAATTTATTGTTGGCCACTGAGAGGATTTCTGCTGGTCTTAAAAGTCAGTGGCTTGTTCCTGCATGAAGCAAGCTGCCTTGAGTACAAACTGCATTTCTGTGGAAATGTTAGATTTCTTTTCTAGATGCTGCTCAAGAAGTTATCCAAGATTTTTAGGTGATGACGGATCTTTAACCTACTGCTTTGACTTGCTCTTTTCCCTTGATCTGAAAGAGATTGGAGAGCTGTGTGTTACCTCCTCATTACTAGTTTAGTACCATTATTTGTTCTCTGTAAACCTGATTACTTGTTTTCTGTCTGTAAAGAGTGATCGCCAGTCTGGGAATACATGTTCCTTTGTGGCTGAAATTAATTTCAGCTCCACAAACACAAAACCTAGTGTTATGTGAACATGGCAGCTGCTTCCTTACTCCTTTGTTATGGCTTTATTATGGCCTTTCTAGGCTGTAGTGAGTGCGTGGTCACCTATTTTTATATGGAACAGATTAAGAACTTGCTGCTTGTGCAGCATAAGAAGGGAGGGGTTTAAACCTGAAGGACAGTGTATATGAAAGTAGATTGTCTAAAAAGTTATTTTGAAGGAGGAAATAAGGCTTATTTTCTAAAAAAAAAACCCAAACAAATAAACAAAAACCCACAACAAAACCAACACACAGAAAAAAAACAACCAAACAACCAAACAAAAAAAACCCCAAAACAACAACAAAAAAAACCCGAATAAAACCACAAGTTACTTGCAGTAAAGACCCAGCAATTCTGAGCTTCCTGTAAAATGCAAAACCTGAAAGAAACACTGAAAAAGGACCTCGGTGGAAATAGCTTTTAGTCTCTATTCTGACAGTGACCATACTAATTAAATCTATAATATGCTTTGTAAAAACAAAAAAGAATCATGCTGTCTCTTAGCCAGGGCAACAGAGTGACTAGTTTTACATGAAGTGTGAAATTACGTTTAATGTGTCTGAATTTTACCTCTGGGAAAATGTGCTGCAATTGCAAGCTAGTAGGGCGCAGGTCATCTTGTGTATATTTGTAACTACACAGGGCTGCTGTTCTGACAGTGTAATGCAACATGCTCATGTTTTTGTATTTGCCTTGAAATACTAAGTTTACCAAACGTACAAGGACCCATCTTCAAATAAAATAAGTAATGTGGCTTTTAGAAAACATTAGGGTTGTACAGATGCTCCAGTGCAGAATTTATAACATCAGAATTCAGATTTATGATAAAGAACTGGAAGTATTGCATGCAAGAACATGTAATCTCTTGGACAAAATAAATAAAAACGTGTGATATTATCTTATTTTAAATTGAGAAAACAAAATATGCCTTGATGATTGCATAGCACTGATTTTTTTTTTTTTTTTTTTTTTCATTGCATTGTATTAAAATTCTGCAAGATTCCCGTGGAATTTAAGGGTCATTTGTTCCTTCATTGTTTACAGGAACTTTTGTGTAATTCAACAAATGATTTTCAAAGCAGTCTGTCATATTTGCCTCAGTTCATCACAATGTCTTTAGTATTTTCTGTGTTAGTTAAAATAATACATCTACAAGACAACAACATAGAATTGGCTGTATAAATGTCTCATGTTTTAATCCCTTAGAACAGGTTAGAATGAAAGACACAATCAGTCAAGCCACAGAAACATAACAACTGAATTTCCAATTTAAAAACACACGAAGTGATTTGAATTGTATTTTAATGGATCTTTGGAAAATCACTCCTTTGTAATTACAAGGGTTTTTTTTTTTTTTTTTATTTTTGGTTTTGGTTGGTTGGTTGGTTTTGGTTTGTTTGTTCGGTTTTTGTTGTTGTTATTGGTTTTTCCCCTTCTCTTTTTCTCTTGGATTTATACCTACTGCCCTTTTCCTGAAAATGGCTAAAACACAGGAGCTCCAGAAATGTCCCCACCTTACAAAAGCTACCTTTTTTTAACTGCTTCCAGCGTGATGTCCCTGCAAGTGCAGTGTCAATCTTGTAGATTGAGGGTTGGGGGGGCGGG
>JANHGN010001991.1:18909-81971 GCA_024605025.1 Megaceryle maxima
TCACTCGTACTTTTTTTTTTATTTTTTTGTTTTGTCGGGTGGTGGTTTTTTTTCAGGTTTTGTGAGAGTGGGGTTGTTGGGGGGGGTGGGGGGGGGTGGGTGGGTGTTGGGGTTTTGGTGGGGAATGAGATGAAGAGGGTATAAACATGCTTTTTGTTTTTATTGTCTCTAAACCAGCCTGCAGGCCAGGCTTCATTAGGAAGCAAAGAGGTTGAAAAGAGCTGGCTGCAGCAAGTTACTTGTTGCCTAGTGACACCATCAGACCTATAAATTCAGGCTTAACTCCAGTTGTCTTAACCCTCTAGAGTCCAGAATCTGCATTTACTTCTGGGTGATTCCTTTTTTGACCATTAAAGAATATGCATTTTTAACAAAGACAGTACTGTACCACTAGATGCCAGTAACAATCAGAGAGAGAAGGATGGACAGTTTCCAAGTGAAATTAATAACCACTTCATTCTTTAATATAGGACTGAGAAAAATGTTTATGTTCTCTTCCAGCCCAACCAAACCTGGAAATGCCACAGAAATGTAACACTGTACATTGTAAATGTACAAGTGTGAGGTTGATTTTTGCTAACTTCCTGTCAATGAATGATGAAGTGGGCATCCTCTCCTAGGATCTGGCTTGACTTCTGATAACTGTCAGTTGATATTACATTTATTTCCTAGTCACAGGTGTGATAAATTTTCTTCTGCAGTTTTATTCCTTGGTCAAAATGTGCCCATTGTTGATGAGAGCAAAAATCATTATTTTTCTTTTGTAGAAGTTAGAAGACTTACTTGAACACCACCTAATTAATGTGTGGTATGTCTACTTGCTGAAAATTGCCAGGGGAAGGTTATAAGACAAAGGTGTTGTATCTATGCTTCATAGATCGATTATTTAAGAACTTCCACAGCTGCTAGTTAGATATAGAAGCTAATAGTAAGTCCTCAGTATTTTTATAGGATGTGCTTTCATATCAGAATAGCTTTAATAGCTTCAGGGTTTTGGTATTTTTCCTGTTGACTTAGTTTCAGTTTTTCTACTAAGCTGTATTTTGAAAGATTGTAGAACATTTAGAAACATAGCAAAAAGTTCATAGCTCAACTGCTGTCTTTCTCCAGACAAGTATCTTTGGAAGTGATTTTTAGCACTACTAACGGTTGCAGCAGTTAGATTTGGAAATTCTTTAAATTTTAAATAAAAAATCTCACTTAGTGTGAGGTCTTTCAATTAGTACTGACAAAAGTAATGATATTTAGAAAATATCTATTCTGTTGGAAAAATACATAGTTGATGACCATAACAAATTGCAAAATTAAGTGTCAAATGTAGAGGAATATACCTATTGGGATTGCCCTTTACGAATCTGTTCCTGTTTCCTGTAAAATATCTGGGTTATTCTATTACTCTCTGCTTTAAGGGAGTTGACAATGAGGAACTCACAGGCCACATACCCTCAACTACCCACAATGAAGATAACATCTGCTTTCCACTACCTTCCTATAGCTTCCTCCTGCAGGCTCCTTTGCCCTGAAGTGCTTTTCTCCTCTCCCGAAGGACCAGAGGACTTTGCTCCCTACATGACTCTCCATTAATTTCCTTTCTCCACTGTTTTCTTGCTCAGCACTTAAACAGAAAGATTTCCGAGCTTGCTAACAGGATGGATGTGCATGAAATGACAAACCTTTTCAAGGCCCTCTGTGGTCCACAAGAGCATTCAAATGTGCAGATATACTATATATAGTCTACATTTGGGTAGAAATAATTTGCAACTTGGTAGAAAGGACAGGGTTGCTGTTGTTTTTTCTTTGTTTGTTTTGGTTTTGGTTTGGGTTTTGTTTGTTTGTTTGGTTTTTCCTCTGTAGGATTACTCAGGAAGGAGCTTCAGTGGCTTTCCAAAGCAGAGAGGTGAATGTCTGCTCCCTACCTTACTGCTGGCAATTGCACAGCTGAGTGAGTTCAGCACTGATACTGTTTTTAAAAGCTTCTGCTTCACCATGACAGCTCAGACTTGTAAGATACACAATAGCAATGATTTGATGGTGTACCTGTGATAGAAAGTACAGGTTGGTCATAGGCAACTTTGGAAAACTTAAGTTTGAGAGCAGTAAGGGAAGCAAAATTTTGAACCCACTTCAAACCTTGTTGCAGGGGTGGAAATCCAAAGTTTTGGCCTCGACTCACTAAAAAATGAAATATTTCTGAGACTAATTTTTTAATAGAATTACCTGACACAACTGCTCTGAGCTTTCTGTAACCTAATATGTTTCACAGATGCAGGTCAGGTAGTAACTAATGGAAATTAAACATGAAAGAACTGATAAACTGAAACTTCTGCTTCATGAATTTTATTTTCTGCTCTTGTAGCCTTTTCTTTTTTCTTTCTTTTTTTTTTTTTTTGGTACCAACTGGTTAGCAATTAAAATGTGATTAGCATATAATGGTATCTGTTAATGTGAAAGCACTGAAATTCTTTGTCTTGGTGATTGCTTTCTCATTAGCATCAAGAATTATTGTGTGTTTTAGCTGCCAGCCAAAGCTTAGGAGGAATTAAATGCTGAAGTTTCCTTTGAAATTACAGAAATTGATGATTTCTGTGTCACAGAATTTGAACCTACAGAAGGAGTAAAAATGCTTTTCAGTGTCTATCAGGCAGTCATTAGGAGAAGTAAAGACAATTTCTTGGATTCTGATGGGACAAGGCCATTCAACTCCATAAGTGAAAATATTCCAGTTTTTGTTTGTTTGTTTTTTTTAATTCCAGAAATCCTATGACTTCCAGACAGATAGCCTAGTTTGCTAGACATTCAGAAAGTCAAGTACCATCCAAAACACAAAAAATAGTTGGTAAAGGTTGTATTTCCAAAAGAGTAATAGAAGAATTAGTATTTTATGCAAAGCAATGTAGAATTCCATTTGGTGTATTTTCTTTATGGCTGGTCATCAACACAGATAAAAATTCACATTAGAATAAGTGTAGAGAAAGCCTACTGACAGGACTAGGGTTGAAGAAAATTTCTTAGGAAACAATGCTAAAAGGCTGTGGTTAGTTTAATTAATTAGGATAAATGTGTCAGGAAAGGGGGAAATACCATTCCATTCTCTAAAGAGAATAATGTGAAAATGTCAGGGAGAGTGAAAAGCTGTTTAAGCTAAAGGAAAGCATCAATATAAATTGATCTCAAACACATTTAGCCTGTAAACTGGAAGAAAGCTTCCAGGCATCAGCAGAAGCAAAGTTCTGAAACAGCCTTTCAAAAGAAAGCAGTGTGGACACAAAATAAGTCTATATGGTGCTTCCACGGTCTATAAAAAAGATTTTAGGTTGTGTTTGCTTACTAACACAGAAGCCTTCAACTTCTGCGTTTCTGCATAATCTTTAAAGAACTGTTGTGTGAACTGAATGAAAGTGTACTGTTAGGTGACCAAAGATATTTCAGGTTAAATAAAAAAGTTATTTATTTTAACTGCAAGAGAGAACATGTTAAATGTTCAAAAGAGAAATTACTATTGAAAGTAATGGAAAGAGTTTCAGTATATATCATTATTCAATAGGTAAACTCTACAGCTATGACAAATTTGAAATGTGATTTAAATATTTCCTTCTTGAGGTAGGTTTGTAATTAAAAAAAAAAACAAAACAAAAACAAAAACCCAACCCCAACCACAAGCAAGCTATTTATCAGACAGCATCAATATTAAAATACATTTTTCAAATTAGGTGCTTTGCACTTTGTCATGATTATTTTACCTCTTTCCTTGGCTACATGAAACATTAATTTGAAATAGAAAATAATGATTTTGTCCTAGAAAAACAACTATTTAAAGTTTTGTGTTTCATCCTGTAAGAAGGTTTCCATAGCATACATAACTGAATCTACACTGGGTTGGTTTGTGTGTGTGTCATCCCAAGTTTCCTCCCCACATTATTTAAATAAATTACTACTAAGTTATCTTAGACTTTTAAATGAAATAGCATTTTGAATCACAAATTCCTTTTTTAAAAACAGACCATTTGACAGGTTCAGAACACCTTTTCTAAGGAGGGGAAAAAATTAAAAAGATTAATCCATATCAAGTTTTTAAAGTTTGTTTTATGAATTAGCTCATCCCAGTGAAATACCATTTTTATTGCAGGGTTGCTAAATGGCTCTATCTGTATCAGTGAACAACTCACGTTCCTCAAATAGTCCTGCCTTTTTTATTGTCTGGACCATCTGCTGTGCTGTGAGCAGCTACTATTTTGAGCCTTTTCTCCTTAAGTACGAGTTTCAGATTAAATTAAGCCTTTGTAAAAGCTGAAATTATTGCCAAAGCATGTTCATAAGTGTTGATGTGCTTTTGTGTTTTTTTTTTTAAAGCCTTTTCAGAAGTTTCAGGCAGTAATGATAACGTATCCCTTCTAATAATAGCAGCATGAAGGACGGAATGATATAATCATTACTGAGCTGTCTCTGAGGATGCATTTTAATATATTTGTTACAAATAATTTCTTAAAAAAAAAAAAAATTAGCTGAAAATAATTAAACAAATCGTAAAAAAGCCTTGTGGTGAAAACCTATCAAGGAGTCCAGTTCTTCATAGCACCGTTAACATAACAAATAAAAACCAAGGAAATTAAGGTTAGGACAGCAATTATCATGCATATCTGATGGCACCTGGGCATTTGAAAACCTGCATGCCTTCCCACACAGCTAGCAAATTGTCTTTCATGAAGAATTTGATGGTTGTAGTAGATGACACATGAAGTTTACATGGAATCCAGTGCCAGCTCTGTGGATGACCTGACACTAGAAATACTGCTAATGTCACAGCCTGTAAGGAGTCTACATTGTTTAGCTCAGTGATGTATGGGGATGGGTAAGCTTATCCATATACTGGAATTGTTATAGCCTGCTGAGCTTGGCACTTGGACGAGACTATTTTCCCGTCCTTCTTTTGCTCAGTACTCCCTCCTACATCTGGATGAGTTCAGGTATGTGGCTGAATACTGAGCAGTGCAGACACGCTCATAGTAAGCAGAAAATCTTTTTCATCAGATGTAGAGATCAGATAAAGGAAACAGAGGAAAATGTACTAGTTTGCCTGCTTACACTTGGAAATGTGTACTAGTGTAGCTATGCAGCACTTGTAACCAGAAGAAATGTTTATTGTAAATCACACTTACAGTTAATGTCCACCCAGGGGTAAAATGATGTCAGCAGAATTGTCTTAATGAAAAGTGCTTTTATATTTCTGCAAGAGTTTTACTTTGCTACAGGTTCCCCTCAGATTTCTTGAGTACATATATATGTGTTGATTGTCTTCTATTTGATACATTAATCTAAAACTCAGTGAAATAGTGCCTGTAAATGGACTATATCCAGTAGCTCTTCCCTTACTTGAAAGCTTGAAGATTAAAAGAGTGAATTATATAAACAATATCAACTAATGGTTCATTTAGCTGTCGATGAGCACTGAAACATAGTGTTAATCTATCCCTCACTACTTAAAAACTTAAAGCATTGTGTCTTGGTTTATTTGCCCAATTTGTGAAATTGTCACTGAATGTTTTGGAAATAAAATACTTTGTCATTATGATTTCAATAACTTAGTGATGCACAAAACCATATTTTAACCTATTTTTCTGATATATAAACAAAACCAAAAAATCCCAAGTGGGCAAAGTATGCTAATTAATATGCTACTCAGTAAGTGTGTTTTGAATATATATCTAAGTATGCTAAACTGCTTCAGCATTTGTCAGTAACACAAGGAAGATCAGTGCATTAAGTCCACTAAGTACCAGCGTGTGGGGTTTTTTGGCTAGTATCTCAGCTCTGTTAGTGCTGTTGTCTTGCTACTCACATCTAATACTGTTTCTGTTGTTTTTGTAATTCCACCTACACCAGTATGGAACAATGTGCACTTACTTCTTCCAAAAGCCTGCATTTCTTAACACTTAATCTGCTTGATAACCTAAGCAGGTGTGGTGCATGGCAGTACTTGAGCTGTTGAAGAAAATCAATGCTCTGCTGTAAGTAGAACAGTTTGGTTTGTAAGATGACTCTTAAATACTTGTGTTTCTAGACCTATATTCCATCTGAGTGATCAAACTTCTGAAAACACAATGCTCAGCTACAAGCTCACCCCATTTTAGCTGATTCTCTTGGGCCCCAATTTTAGGCATTAATTAATTAACCTGATGCTTTGCATTTTGTGATAGTGACTACTTTTTTTTTTTTTTTTTTATTTTGCATCAGTTTTGCATTGGTTCCATCCACTATAATTTCTTCAAATGCTTCAGCATTTAGTTTTAAAGGTATCCTGGCAGAAGAAGCACTTCTTCCAGATAACAGCTTCAAAATCATGATAGATTTCATTGGCACTGTTGTTACATATAGTGTAAAATACTAGTAATTATTCTGGCAGATATTCTAGTATTGACAAATTATGTTTTGTCCCATCTAAATGCTTCATACTTTATAAAGCAGTTAAGGTCTTAAAAAACAGGTTATTAGATATTTTCTGTGCATAATTTTGACTGTGAGACATAGATTTTATGGCTATACAGCAGAAAGAAGGAGCTCTTCATATTCCACGTTTCCCATGTGACCTGTTAATCTCCAGGTTTTCTTTCTGTTTGGCTGGTGGTTTTGAGAGATAATAAACAGATGATATCTAAGTAAATAGCAACGAGTAGCCCTTGACAGCTTTATTATGGCTATTATGTTATGGTACATTAAGTTTTTAATGAAATAAAATATGGCAGATTGCCAAATTATATGATGATAATTTCAGGAAGCTGTAAACAGGTTACTCAGTAGTTCGTAATTGCTGCAGGTAATTTAACATCCAGGAAACTTCCACCCACTGACAGTAATTAAGATCACATTTTGGCTATGTGCGTTGATTATGAGTATCTGATCAAGAGAATCTCTTTCATGTGGTATTTCACACTTAGTATTTTACTCTGCTGGCAGCAAATCTTGCCTTTTTATTTCACATCATCGAATGTGTCAGTGTAAAATATTGTAACAATATGTAATCTACCTGTGAATAACTTCGCTGCATGTGACTGGAGTTTTACTGTCAGAGAAAGCTGTGATTTTGCTTAAAATGAAAATTTCCTTTATGGGGCTGCCTGGTGGAAAACAGTTGTCTGGAAAGGACACCTTTCAGGGCTAGTTTGGCCAGCACAAAACCTTCAGCACTTATAAATCTTGCATTAGGGTTGTGTGGAAGAAAGTGGCCAACCCAGCAGGTGTGTAGTGATACTGTCAAAATAAATAGAAAATGCAGGGAATTCTCACCTTCTGTGGGGCCTGTGTGGAAGCTGGCTGCAAGAGGACTGACAGCAGGGTGCCAGAGTCAGGATGATCTGGAGGGAGCATCCCCAAGGATACTGCCCTGTGATCATTGATAGAAGGGAAAATGAGGCAAGTTTGAGGCTGGGAAATGGCACACCTGAGATAACCATTGAAGTCTGGACCACTGCCCCAAAATGAGCCCCAGGAATCCCCATGTCAGTAGTATTAGGTGAACCTGTGCAACCCAGGATGGGGAAGAGGGTAACTGGGTTACCACGGTGGAGCATCCGCTTCCTTCCAGACTTGAGTAACTTGCTGGAGTTGAAGCCCACAAGGGAGAAACAGTGCTGCCACGTTGCCACAGCAACAGCAGGGACCTGTCAACACCTCTCTCCCTAATAGTGACAAATGGTACTTATTACATCAGCACTAATTTCATCCGATCCCTTTCAGATGAAGATACTTAGTCCTTGCAGATCAAATTGTGTCGCTGTAATTACTGAGAACAGACCTTATTAAATGACAGTGCTCCTTACTCATTGCCTTGTCTCATGCCGAAGCTTATCACTTTCCCTACTTTTGGTGGTGCACTTGGCTGCCCTCCGGGCACACTCCCCATCCCAAAGAAGGGACATTTTGTTAGGTCACAGACAGTGCAGGTGATGGATAGGAGGCTGCATCTGGTTCCTGTATTTTAATATATACAAAAAAGTTAGAGCCAGACCTTCAGAGCACATGAAACAAAACTGTTAAATGAATGTGAAACTTCATAGTCTTTGCTACAAAAATAAAAAAGTACTTTTCTGTTTGTTGAAAGTAGCCCAACTTTAGGTTAGGCTAACTGCATTTATTAGATGGGACAGTTACCCTTTTATTGCACTACTTGATGTTCCAGGTTTAACAAAAGACTTTATACAAGTGCAGCAAAATAAGTTCAGAAACTCATCTAGGGAGGAGAATTTTAGACTGAAAACCCAGAGAATGAAAGCTGCTCTCTGCCACTGAGCTGCAGGCTGGCATCATGTGTATGATTTTCCTCCACCTTCTTACCACACAGAGCTCTGCTTAGTCTGCAAAGGACTGGGAAGTCCTGTACGGTGAAGATAGTTAATTGCAGCTCATCAAGAAGCTCCAGGAGACCCTTGTCACAGATAAATTTGAAAAGATATTTTCTGCCTCTGTGGAATTTTGAATTTGAATTGGCATTATGGTTTTCCTGCTCTGTCTGGTGGTCTTTGATGCAATTGTTCCTTTCAAGCTTGCAGGTTCACTTTTTGATTTATCCTGAAGTTGGAATGGCAGATTTTAGTTTGATGCCCTTCTGCTTCAGAATAAACAAAGTGATGAATAGAAGAAGCCTTTAGAAAAGGATAGCCTTTTGTTGTGTTGTAAACAAACTGGGGGGAAAGGGACCTTAAGTAGCATCCAAGTTAGCACTCCTATTCTGTACTGTTTTGAAAAAGATGAATCGGAAAAAAAGTGTTACAAGTTACACAAGTCACAGGGCAAAGAGACTTTTAAATAAGGATGCACTTTGTTTCTGCCGTTGTTTGCAAAAGGAAGGTTACTTATCTTTTACAGATATTGTATGACAATGTATGTACAACTATTATTTTCAACAATATTAACAACTTTGTGTTACACAAAAAAATCAAGATCAATATTAGTACATTTCTTAGTCATCTCATTAATTGACCAAATCTTCAAGGCTTCTATTTCTATGCTTTTCATGGCTATATAATTCTGACTATATTCTTAAGGGATTATAATGTTCATTTTGATGTTATATAATAAATAATTACAAATACATTATCATCAGAAAAAAAAGCAAAGCAACTCATAAGGACAATGGAGATAAATTTAAAATCATAACAACTCATTTATGTTACAGCTAGAAAGAAGTAGGAGATGATGAAAGAACTCCTTCCCAGGAATAAGTGCATTGTTGCTCATTTCAACCTTTATGAGAGACCTTTTAGCAAAGTTACAGTTTGGGACAATTGGAAAGTGCTTAGTTGGTCTCAGGATGATAAATTATCTATGTCTGATTGCCATTTAAAGGTTAAAAGGTTATGTTGTTTTTTTGGTGGTGTTTTTGGTTTTGTTTTGGTTGTTGTGGGGTTTTTTTAATTTACATTGGGGTTTGGTTATTTCATAGACTTAGAATAGAATAGACTATTTCACTTGGAAGGGACCTACAATGATCATCTAGTCTAACTGCCTGACCAACTCAGATTAAGCACATTGTTAAGGGCATTGTCCAAATACCTCTTAAACATTTACAGGCTTGAGGCACTGACCTACTTTGGAAGCCCTAGAGAGCAATAAGGTCACCCCTTAGCATCCTTTTCTTCAACTAGACAAACCCAAAGCCCTTAGCTGCTCCTCACAGGACATTCCTTCTATCCCTTTCACCTGTTTTGCTCCTCTCGTCTGGATGCATTCAACGACCTTCACATCTTTCTTGAATTGTGGGGCCCAGCATTGCACACAGTACTCAAGCTGAGCATGCACCAATGCTGAATACAGTGGGATAATAATCTCTTGACCAGCTATTTACACTGTGTTTGATGCACCCCAGGATGTGATTTGCCCTCTTGGCTTCCAGGGCACACTACTGATTCATACTGAGTCTGCTGTAGATCAGCACCCCTAGATCTCTTTCTTCAGGGCTCCTCTCCAGCCACTCTCCTCCCAGTTTATATTTGTGCCCAGTGTCGCTCCATTGTAGGTACAGAATCCAGCATTTTGAATTCCTAAATTCCAACCCATTAATCATAGCCCAGTGTTCCAATCTATCTGGATCCTTCTGCAAGGCCTCTTGTCCCTTAAGAGAGAAAATAGCACCTCCAAACTTGCTAAAGGTCCATTCAACTTCTGCATCCAGGTTGTTGATAAAACATATTGAACAGAACTGGCCCTAGAATTGAACCCTGAGGAACACCACTGGTGACTGGTCATAAGCCAGATGTAGCCCCATTCACTACAACCCTTTGAGCCCTGACCTTCATCCAGTTCTTCATCCAGTGTACTGTGAACCCATTCACCCCACAGTCCAGAAGCATGTCATGAGGAACAGTACCAAAAACCTTACTAAAATCCAGAAAAATTACATCTACTAGTTGAGTGATCTTAGAATAGAATTAGTTAAACAGGACTTACCCTTTGTAAACCCATGTTGACTGTTCCTGACTGCATTATTCTTTAAATGCCATGAGACTGGTGTAAATGTGGTAAGGGAGAGAACTTGATGTTTTTCCAGACCTGTTGTCTGGAAGATTGAAGCAGCAGTGTTTTATATTAGGTCAACATATGCAGAATTTTTATGTGGCTCATTTTCATTCATGTTAAGGAAATTTTCTTATAAGTAAGTGTACAAATATTTCAAATTGCTGAATGCCATGCACAGATTCCATGCCTATCATGGAATATATTTTTAATCTTCATTTAATTACTAGAACATAACAGTGGTATTTCAAGGCAATGACATTTGGTCGGTCCTCTGGGAAAATGCAGCCACAAATCATCTCAACACAGGAGTAGGTCAAATGGTAATAATTAAGTCATATTCATAACTCATTGGAAATAGACTATTCTGAAATTGTTACCTGATATAGAACTAATGCCTCATTAATCAGAAATACATCAACCTAGGAACACTAGTTATGTCATCTAGAATTATGAATGAGTTGACAGGAAATGCCATGTACAGTATAACATTTAAGTAGGCGTAGTCTTGTGTAGCCTCATACATGCTTAAGAGGACTTGTTTCCATCATGGAAATGTGGTATGAACCTAAAAGTATGTGAAAATAATTTGTTGTGTGACAAAGCAAACTATGCAGCTTTACATATGCAGTGTAAATAGCCTAATAAAACAACCTTATTTAGGATATTTTACAACACAGGGAACGACTTAATTTTAAATGAGTGAATACCAACGTTGTCCTGTGGTAGAACTCAAGCTGGAGAAAAGAGGGAACTTAGAGCAGAAAAGACTATGGGATTATGTTGTTTTTATAGGTATACACACTAATATATATTTGCCTAAAGCAACATGCATGTAGTCAGAATTTGCTTTTTCTTTGCTTAGGGCAGCATGCAGTTGAGCTCTTGTATGCAAGCCAACAACCTATTGTGTATACTTATGCTGAGACTAATTTAAAATCCTTAAGCATTCAGCAAAACTTCATCTCCAGGCTCAGCAAAATTATGAAGCTACTAGTTCAAAGGGAGTGGAAGTCCAGATATCTTAGAATATAGGTAATACTTTTACATGCAGTGGTCTGGGCAGAGAGACTGCAAGAATGCTAGTCCTGAAATCATTTAGCTGGTTAGTGTTTCAGACCCAGCTCTGAAATGTACCTCTTTTGTCCCTTAAATATGAAACACACAACATACACATGTAAATTTCAAGCAGAAAGATATATTTTTGTTAGGACCTTAGGGAAAAAAAAAAAAAAAAAAGTATTTCAACCCCTTTCTGTCACAGTTTCCTTATAGACATTTTGGTGACTAAAATGAAAGTAGAGCAAAGTTACCTTGATTCTGTAGTTACATTACCTGTGCAAGATCCCGAATTTTTCACCTGTGAAGTTTTCTAACCATACAAATCTCACTGAGTATGTGTCCAGAGTTACTTCCCATTCCAGAGTGAACAGTCTGCTTTCTTTATTTCTCCTGACTCTCTCAAGGTCTTCAGCTGAAGTCTGAGCTCTTGCACTTGGTTCAGACATTTGAACCCTGTACCAAAGTAGAACAACTAGAGCCAGTTTCAAACCACCACACAGCTCTGGAGAAGTGCTGGTACTCTTGTCCTTAGGAAATCCTTATGGTCGCAGTGTTTTCCCCTAGAAGACCATGTACATACATAGCATGATTCTTTCCCATTGTTATGTTTGGGCTGCTGTGAAATTTTTTCCCAATCAGTTTACTTTTTAGGTATCTCTGGACTGAATAGTAGTGTTTCCATGTATTGTCAGTCTCCAATATAGGACTCTTTCATGGATTTATGTTTTATGCATCTCACACATCTCAAATTCTTCTGACTTTTCCTTGTAATGTCAAAGATGCGTTTAGAAAGAAAAAATAATCTTAAGATGACAAAAATTTGCAAAGGCAAATGATTTATTAGTTTTATGTAGAAATTAAATGCTTCAAGTAGTAAACGTTTATGTACAGACATCTCATACACACTGTACAAAGACCTTCTCACAGCTGTGCACAGTCACACACAATGCAGTTCTTCCACAGTCTGCAGCTCACACAGGGACTACTGTATTGCAGTTTATTGCTGAAATACAACTATCTCTATTGTGTCAGCTTTTGAAAATACTTTCAGGCTATGTCCAGACTGTGGGATGATAAGAGTGTTTCTGTGTTCCTGTACCCAGGTGCCTGCCCTTGTGTCACTGACTCCAAATTAAGGTGATAGGCAAGTGACTGTAATTGTCACCTTCCGCTTGTCTTCAGTGGTCTTTCCTTGGAAGAGAAGCTCAATAAGGACCTTGAAGTGCAAAATAGCATGTGCTTACTGCATATTCTCAGCATAGTTTGACATGTCCTGTGATATAAATCCTTCTGTATAAGAGAAAATTTTGTTTTAATAACAATTCATAATTAGTAGTTTGAGGATTCACTGTGAAGGAAAATATCAGCTGACGTAACAAAATGATAGAAAAGATGTAAAGTTAAATACTACTGTAAGCTAAATACTGTGACTTTTAGTTTGTTTAAAATATTAATATTTTAAAACCTTTGGTTTTAAAACCATAGGAAAATCATTCCAGCTGTTAAACAATGATTTGGCAAATTCTCCCATTTCCCAAAAAAATCCCTATATGGATGGAAAGACAACATTACTATGGACATGTAGTAGTATAACAGTATAAATACTAGCCTGATCCTTTTACAAAATGTAATCAATTTACTAATTTATTTTTAGTCTCCATAGTAAAAGTTATTCTGTAGTTGTATCATGTTAACCTTTCCATCTTCCTGCCAGTGCAATGGCTTCAGAAATATTTGTACCTAAAATTAAGACTTCTCAAAATACTAAACTTATAAAATTCCCACAGTATCACAATTCTTACGTGTTCATATTAACTATTTGCAGTGCTAAGACTGTGGAGTTTTTTTCTGAGATCTGTCTGCAAGTTAGTTTACTGAGAATATGATCGTACTTTTGTTCTGCATTTCTTCAATGATGCTTTTCAGGATACAGTCTTTCAAACTGTTGTTCTATTTGTCAGCCCTTTGACAATGCAAAAAATAAGTCGTTTTTAGTTACTAGTTCTATAAAGTGTGATCTTTGTGTGTTTTAATTGTTGTAGCAATGGTTAGTTTATTTATAAACCTATATCATTTTGGTGCCTAATAACTGAAAAAATTATGGAGAACTAAAAATTCAGAAGACCTGCTGGTTTTCCTCTTCTCTTTCCCTGTGGTAGCATATATCAACTTAACATGTGCCTCATGCACATTCTCTTTATCAGTAGCATTTCTGAGGAAAAGACATTATGTTTGGCAAATATGTATTTATATATAGATACATAGCTTAGTACATGTGGTAGAAAAAAGGAAGCAATGAGGGTAGATTAAAAAAATTAAAAAACACATATGAAATCATTCCAAATGATGTCTTTTATCTGAGTAGACAAGATGGGTGTCACCTTTTATCAGGGTTTGTGCCCTTTATATGTATTGCAATGTATAATTAATTTTATGTCACTTAGTATGTATTTGAATATCTGAAAAGTAGTGGTTTATGCCACAAGCATGATTAAATATATTCTATTGTTAGGAAGCTAGAATTAATAATATTGTAACAAATTTTACCAATACTTCACAAAAGAAATTACTGATCAAGCATTTGCTACAAGGCCTCAGCTCTTGTAATTTTTTTCTGCCTAGCCTTCAGGATAATCTTGGGAGCATACGTTCCTTTTGTTTCAGGCTCTTCATTGCCTGTTTTGTGCTCCATGTCATGGTCCAGCTGTGATAACTGCTCAGAGAAATTGAAGTAATTAAATAAATGTGTTCTTAAATACTAAATTTTGGGATTCCATATTCATATACCCTTAAGCTGAAGCCTAATTCAGGTGTTGTAAATTCTAGCATGTAAGTTAGGTACCATCTAAGCAGCTGAAGAAAGTTACCAATACATGGCTGGTGAAACATGGCTCTCCATGAAGTCATCTGAAGAGAAGTAGGTCTTCTGGTTGATTTATATACCTATGATGCATTGCCCAATTATTACACTATGTTGATGTCAGAATCGCAGCTTCGAAATGCATTCCCTGCAGTTAATGTCCATTGTCCTTCCAAACAAAGCCCTTCCCTAAAGCAATTCATGTTTATTTGAAATACTGCATTTTAGGAAGATTTCTGTGCTGAGGAACAAAATGGAAGATACTCCACTGCTGGGTTTCTCAGAGGCATTTCTTTGTGCAAGGAGAAGTTTACATGAAGAAGCAATGATTACTCTCAGCAGAAAAATAATTTGGTAAAAAAGAGAAGCTTCTGGTCAAAACATGCAAGGGGCCTCAATAACAGGGAAAAATATGTCTGACTTTTAACTTCATGTTTGAGTGACATTATCTCCAACTGTTGTTAAAAGCTAAAGGTACATCTCACAGACAAACTTGACCATGTTGGGAGAAGGTTCTGCTGATAGCCCAGAGATAGAGCTCAGACAGCCCAAGGGAAGGCATACCTGGAAGCGAAGGTAAAGACATTGATCTATAAACAACCCACTTTGCTCACAGGTACATAGGATGTGGTAGAGAGGAAAGGAATAAGAGAAGAACCTCTAAACTGAGAGAAAAATACAACAGATACCCACTGATGAATGATTTTACCATGACTTAGAGATATGAGCTACTTCATACTCACTTAAAATAATCTTAAACACTTAACATAAATCTTAAACTTAAAATAAATCTTAAACATAGAATTACTGAAGCATATAACTTGGAAAAGTATCCTTAAAAAATATAGTTAAGAATAATTATGCTACAAAATTAAAATCTAGATGAGTTTTCATCACTCTAAAGCTCAAATAAAGTTGTCTAGTTTAAATATAATTCTACAAAATTTTAAACCTTCTAAAAATATTTTCACAAAAGAAAGGAAAAGATTAAACATTTTATCTTTAAAGAAGAAAAATCATTAATAATTTCAAGTATAGCATCACTTCTAGGTCTGGGGGATCTTGCTAATGCATTGTAAGCAGAAAATAAAACAGTGAAATTGGATAAATAAATTATTTGTTATAAATTATTTACAGCAAGTGGTGCATCTTCTAGTTACTGGTGCATCTTCTAGTTACCTGTCTATCTTTCTGTTCTGCATTTATAATGACTTTTTCTGCTGTTGTTGCTACACAACCTCTTAATTTTGTGTGGGTTTGTTCTGATTTCTCAGTCAGGTGAAGATAAGTAATCTTGGCATGGTGTGTTCCAATTATCAAATGAAAAAACACATGAAAGACATTGCCACACAAATAAATGAAAAGTTGGTCATTTGCTTAGTTGTACAATAGGAAGGGATGGTAGCATGGCTGAGAAATGAATTTCTGTAAGAATATTTGTGAAACGTTCTGTTTCCTGTGTTTTTAATCAAGAGCAAATTAAGCAGGTGGGGGTTGTTCAGCTTTACCTGTCCCCCCCCCCCCCGCCTTGTGAACAGGTCTCTCAGTACATGCTGGAGAGTCATCCAGTGTCATTTACAAGCCTGGGTAGCTTGTACAAGTCAGGCGCCTAAATCCATGCCTCCATGACTTTAGAAATTATGGGTTTAACCAGTTTCCATGGCAATTGTAATACCCCACTCTTCAAAGTCTTGTATTCATATGTCAGCATCTAGAAAGCAGTTCACAGGCTGAGGTCTCCCAAAGATCATCTTTCTGAGTCTGGACCATGAGTACAACAGGATTGCTCATTGGTCATGTCTGATACAAAATAATGATGAAACACAAGCTTGAACAAGCTGATAAATGTGTGTGTATCTGAAATATATATAAATTGTGTGATTAAATTAAATGTGGGGATTTTTAAGAATAGAGTGCTCCAATCTGTCCTGAAGCTGTGCTGATAATGGCCATTTTGATTCCAAGGACCTGTTGGAGGGAGGAGCAAACATGGCGTATTTTATTACTACTCTTGAACAGGGAGGACCATGTAAAGATTACCTGTCCTTCTCTAATTTTCCTTTAAATTTCTTTTTTTCTAGTAGGCTCAAAATGGCTTGTGCTGAGAAATCTTCTCATGTAGAGATTGTTTCATAGAATATCTTGTGTTGGAATGGATCTCAAAAGATCATCTGGTCCAACTTTTTGTGGGAAAGAAAGCCTAATTGTGATTATTTAACACCCTGTCCAATCATATGTTGAAAACTTTCAGTGACAGGGCCTCTACCATGTCCTTGGTGGGACTGTTCCAGTGAGTAACTAGGTTGATAACTAAAAAACCCAGAAAATACATTTTGTGTTTTCTGGCCAGTCCTGACTACCTCCGCTCAATACTCGATATTCCTGTGTGAGCTGTTCATATTTGTAATTTTCTGTGTTCTTGGAGAGTCAACATCTAGGTTCAATTATAATTCTGTGCAAAAAATCATACATGTGATAAGTTTGATTTCCCGGAATCAATGTGTAAACAATATAAATTGTTTACAACTCCTCTACAAAATATTTCATATTGCCTTAGATTAACATTGTTTGGGAGTCATCTCATCCACTGCTGGTCAGACAGAAGTGTAAATGTAGTCACAATATACTCCACAAAGAAGGGCATTTGGTAGATACCGATAGCAGAGTTTGATTCCAGTTTAATTGTAGTTTTCAAAGCAACCACCAGTAAATCTTTCTTGCACATACTAGCATAATGAGTACATTTGAAATAAATAATGGTAGATGAACAGAGAAGAGAAATGCACATGTAAGCATATCTTTGAAGAAAATTTCCTTAAATAAGAATGATTTCTGAATATTTAACAAAGTCTGACTTATCTTAGAGATTTAATAGCATAAATGCTGTTCAGAAGTGTAATGAATCACCACATAAACAGGGAAACACTGGTATTGTAGACTTACATGCACTGGGGAATAAAAAAAAAAAGACACAGCTTTTTGATCAGACTAACGGCTTGGAAGCAGCTTTGGGAAGAGTGCTGGTAATCGCATTTGGCGGTCTGAATTGATGACTGATGGCTTGTAAAGGGCAATGCACTGGAGTGATATCAGGGAGCTTTTAATAATGCTTAGCAAATGATCAGGCTGCACAGTCAATTGCTTTGTAGATGCCAATATTCTTTTCCACCTCCCAGTAAGCTTAGATCATAGAAAAAAAAATAAAAAATCAAATTAAAGCAGAGAATTACATGCTTTGTAAAGATAATCACAGTATCCAAAAGAAAAACAAAAAGTCAGATTTAAGGAATAAGGTTAATATAGACAAGGAAAAATTGTAATTTGCACTTGAGATTTGGATGCTATTTATGGATTCTTCTAGGATCCGTTTCCAGTTTATTGTTACTCTGTGGTAAATCTTATAAACTGCTAAATCCTAATTCACGACCAATATTGAAGAAGACACAATCTGAGATTACTTACCTGCGAACTGTTGAGCCCATCTTCTTTAAAAATCACTAGGAAATGACCTAGCTTTGTGAGTTGTTATTGTCCTCAATTTATTTAGATGACAGACTGCTGGGACACTACGAATTAATTTTGACTAGCACTTCATAGGATTTAATTTTTTTAATGTTCATCCATTTTGCATAGTTTACAGCTTTGTTGTGATGATTCTAAGAGTGGAAGAGTGTCTTCTTTCAGAGGAAAGGCCTCCAGGAAAGACCTTTTTTCTCAAAAGCTAACTAGGGAGAGTCCACTGTAGATTTCAGTTTTCAAGGAATTGATTGTGAACATTTTTCTGGTGCAAGACAAAAGCAAGGCAAGGCATGTTGTCCAATAATCACAGAATTACAGAATCACAGAATGTTAAGGGTTGGAAGGGACCTCAAAAGATCATCTGGTCCAACCCCTAGGAAACTTCAAAATCAAACATGCTAATATTTCATGTTATTGGTTTGACTGGATAAATAAGATATTTTGAAGTCTGTTTTCACATATGCTCTGTGTCTCTGCAGCTCCGAGAAAACTGGAAGAATAAGCCTCTGATTTGTTGTATTTGTATTTTCCTGAGGTTCACATTTATATGTTGGTGATGAGATGCATTGAATTCTGCTTCATCTCACGTTCACCTGCATTTCCAGCCGATTCAATGACATTATTTATTACTGATCAACAGGTGCTAATAGAAGGGTTGTGAATAGACTGGAAATATGTTTTAACTTTATCTGGTGGTAAAATTGTTTTTTTAAAAATAATACTGATTTTGTTTTCCTTTAATTTTATTTCTTAATAGCTTGAAGCATAGGGTCTTAGGGTCATGAGCAAGTTGTGGCCATTGACTACAGTAAGTGGTTTAGGTACTGTTTTCTGGCATGATGATTTATGCAGAGAGAACTCAAAAATAAGAGAAGGAAGAACCCTTAGTGTTTGCTTGCTGACCAAACTTGTATAAATAACCATTCACTATTCATTGTTACCCTAAAGGCAGATCTTCACCTAGTTTAAGTTGTTATACTATCATACCCCTAAGACCTACAGTATGTTACACGATGTTACAACTATCTCATGGGAATCTAGCTGCTTCCCTACTTGCCCAAAATTTCTCTTCTACTCTTTGATGCAAAATAAATAGTAAACTGTCTTTCACTTTCCCCTTTTCTTCATTGTTCCTTACAACAGTAAATCCACCATGTCAGTGTAAGTTCATTTTACATGACTCAGATCTTCCAAGCTGAGAAATTTACATTAGCTTAGTGGTGGTTTTGTTGATACTGTTACTGGTAGATATAAAAATAGCAATATTACACTCCAAATTTCTGGTTTTTGAAGACTTTGAAGGGAAAACTGATCTACTTGTCTGTTGATTACATTTCTTAAAGGACAGTCCTTTATATATGTGTAACTTGGGACTAGCATGCTTTATTCCAACTGCTTCTTAGAAATGTCCAGAAATCAAGGCATCTGTGCCAAGGACAGTGAGCATAATACGTGTTCTGTGGAATTATTCTGTTGGTTATTTTTTTCATTGACACTGTGACAAAAATAGCCACCATATCCAAGGCATAAATTTGAAAAGAAAACAAAGTTTCTCACAGTTTACAGGCTCCTCTGGTAGTTTGACAAACCCTGCAGTTTTGCAAAGTGTGACACAGTGCATGAATAGAGATATTAATTTTAATCCTTCTTGTGCATACACCTCACAGTATAATCCTCATGTGAAGATCTTATCATTATTTGCAAGAAGTACTAGATGGCATAATTTTCCTTTTTCCAGGTGCATCACTGTTAACTTACTGCAAATAAATGGAAGAACTATGTCAAATTAGACATTCAGTTTTTCTGTTAGAAAGCGAAGGTCCTCAACCAAGTTCCAAAAAGGTTTTGTCCTTGTAATTCCTTGAACAGAACTGGAAATAGGAAAAAAAATCTCACAAGAAAAATAAAATTTAAATTTTGCTTTATTCCCACCTATGAAATCTTTCAGTCAGAAATTCAGTTCAAATTGGGATGTAAAAGCAAAAACTAATTGTTTCTTCCATTAGAATTTAGGAAAAGAATGACCTGGGTCATCAAGTTCAGTTCCATGAACTTACACAATATTGAACAGTTCACAGAACAACTATTCTTCATCTTCCTCAAAAACACAAACGAAAAAGCACTTCCTAAAATGATCCAAAGATTTCTGGTATACAGAATATAAAGTTACCAAGAAAAACCCAAAACAAATCCAAACAAAACAACCCAAAACAATATGATGCAATGAAGAGAAGTGATGAAAACGTTGTATCCTACAACCCTCCAGCTGCAGGGTAGCTCTCATAAAAAACACTTCCAAGTGATGCAGAGGAAAATAATAATCCCAGAGGACCTTGTCAATCTAGTTGATACCATAATTCTTTATTTTTCCCAAATTAGAAGACTGTCTTTAACCTTGAGCATGCAAACAACAGATGCCAACTAAGCACTTCAGGTTTTTCTAAGCCTTTCCCCTTAGAATGTTGTTGACTTTTTCCCCATCACCTTGCTGCAATGGGAAGCAACCTGCTCTGTGCTTAGAAGACAGTAAGTGCATCAAAGACGACTCTGGGGGCAAAAATCTTCCTGAACCCTTCAATTAATGATCAGAAGATCTGAATCATAGGATCAACAAAATACAATACAATACATGCTGAGGAACATTAACAAATACCAGGTTTTTGTTTACATTTAATGCCTAAAGCTTTACTTCAGAAGCTTTCTGAACTCCTAGATTATGTCTCATTTCCACCCCTGTCTCAGACTCCATCTTGAAACAGGTAGAGTTCCCTACTGGTCTGTTTGGGAAGCTCTCCATCTTCTCCCAATCTTCTAATCTTCTCCAAACGTCTAGACTAAGTTTTATTAATGGATAATTCAAAGCCACTAATCTCATTCTAGTAATGCCCTTTAAGTTGAATAATTGTTCTCTTTCTTTCCCTGGTAAATGCACCCAAACATGTTTATTTTGGTATTTATGTCATATTATTATTGCAACATTTATTGCTACCTTTATTTTGGTAGCATAAATAAACCAACTTTTTTAAGTCCTGTAAAGAATAGATTCTCTTTCTTTCCTAAGCACTCACATAGCTGATTTGTTATTGTTATTTGAAATGTCCTTTGTTAGCAAAATCAACTTGGATTACACCTGATACCCTAAATGAGCTCTTGCCTGCATCTTATTCAATGGTATTACAGTTTCCCTATGTCTATCAAAACTCCTTACCTGTTTAATCTTAGAATCCTATTATATTCTTTAATGGCTATTTCTCACTGTTATCTCACAGTTGTCTTATCATCCATCATTACATCCTGATTCTGCTCTTGCTCTACCCTTTAATTGATGGAATCTATCTCACTTATAAAAAAATGGTAACTGTATAGTTAGTTTGCTGGTCCTATTTCAGCCTTCTCTTTGTTTTCCTGAAAAATGCTCTTGTCCACCTCAACATGAACAGAACAATAATGCTGCTCTTAAAACCAAGGGGAAGGAACACAGACAAGGTGCAGAAGGGTGTGTTCATGTTGTGTATTCTGTCAGCCTTTGTAAGAAAAATTAAGAAATCTAGTAGCACATTTGTGCCCCCCTTTGGAGGCATTTCTGTAAAGCAGATACTGTGGGCACAATGTTGTGGTATGCATACCTGGCATTGTTGATGAGAACTGATCCTCTTCCCAGCTTCCCTAGATTTAACAGAAATGACTTCAAGCCCGAAGTGTTCATTTGAATATCCACAGGTCCAATTCTGAATTTCAGTCTAATTTTAATCTCTGGGAGCACAGAAAAATTCTGGGCTGGAAACTTTATTCCAAAATCTTTTAATTCTCAGGTTTATTAGACAATAACAAGGATCAAAAATAAATCAGTGATTTCATAGTTTCAGAATAAATCTTTCCTATATCCATGGCCAATGCTAAGAGTGAATATTCACACCAGACATCAAGAATGTATTTTGAGAAAAGAAATTAAGCACAAAGTATTTTTTAATTGTGTTTTTGTACACATTCTTAAAGAGACATCTGTGATCACTTCTGAACAAATATATGAATTGGACCAATGTGAAAAAATGAACAAAATATGGGTTTTATGTTAACAAGAAAATTAGTTTTATATTGAAAAACAGAGGAAAATTTATGCTTCCATAACTCTGAAAAAAATGAAAGAAACCTCTACTAATTTTCTAACATAGATTAGGTCCTAATGCAGACTGAAACCAGAAAAATTATAAGGAAGACTATGAAGAAGATCTAGATGTAAAATTAACATACATTTCTCACCCCCACCCCTCCAAGTTGCACAAGAAATTTAATTGATGATAGGTTCACATTTTGCTTGGATCAAGCTGTCAGCATCCGTTGAGAAAAAATCTTGTTCTCTGTGAGCAATTTTACCACTACATGCATTTTTGATATTTGCTCTGTTTATTTATTGAAAGGTGTTGCTTCTTTTCAGCCTCTGCCTCTTTTATTTTAGTATAAATTGTTCTGATATTTTGTGTGATTTCAATACTTTTAATCTGGTCGGGAACTCAGGAGTAATAATGTAGTTGGAGAAATGGCTGCTCATGCATTCTAGGAATTTCTCTACTCAGAAGTTTTCTAGCACAGAAGGAGACAGGTGTGTCCAGCACTGTGCAGATAGTTAATTCCTTTATAAAATTTTGACTAATTCAAATTAGAAACCAAAGGCAAATTGTTAGATGGCTTCATGTGCAGAAGCAGATGCCTCTGAAGGAAACCCCCTCATAGTGCTGTATACCTCAGATGCCTTCCAAGCTGCTCAGAGAGAGATGATGGGACAGAGTTTTGGTAGTCATTCACTCAAACTCTATCACAGCAAAGTGTCTAATTCCTATATGTCTGCAAATTTTATAAAAAATCTTTTAAACTGTTTTGACTCTCCATGTTTCTTTTTGCAATTTACAGTAAAGTTCCTATACCCACTTTGTACTTTCTGTATGAAATATGGTATCCTTTATGAATATTGTATTGTTTAAATTTTCCATCTTCTGTCTATTCTCAAACAATTTAGTTTTCACCTTCTGATAGGATATGCTGTTATGTCTTGACTTGCTAATTTATATGTCTTTTCTCTCATTCTTCAGGCTGTTGTTATTTCTTTTTATAAGCCCCTTTTCACAACCTATGGTCATTGGTGCTTAAGGCTACTACTAAAAAAATGGGCTTCCAGCTCTTGAATCATTCTTGCGTCTCTTTCCTGAACCCTGTCAAATTTTCAACATTATTTTAGTGAAGTGAGATTTACTTTTTTCATATTTTATTTCACAGTTATTTTGATAGAAAAAGTTTCCATAAACAGAACTGAGAAAGCTCCACAGTTATGAAAGCTTCAGCTCTATATTTCTGAACTAAAATTTTAATTGTTTGCTATGTCTTTCTGGCAGGTAGTGAGACTTCACTGAATTCTGCCCCCCAGTTTCTTGTGTGTGAATGATTTTTCCTGCTGTTAACTTTAGTTCATATATTATACATCTCATCTATATTTTATCATAAAGAAGAACTTTCTATTATTTATTACCTGCATGAGGACATGCACGTGCACACATGCATATATTGGATACTTTCTCACATAAAACTAAAGATGAATGTATAATATAAATGAGGTTATATTCTAAGCAAATATTGCTCCAAAAAGATTTGTAAAATATTTTTTTCAGCAACTCTAATATGTACCACAGGGTACAGTCTGATACAAAACAGATGATTCCTCTCCTCAGAATACTATTTTAAACATGAGGAAAAATAAAAGTAATCTAAAATTTTATCATCAGTATGTTCTACCTCCACGTATCTCAATTTCTTCTTCAAAACGTATTGTCTTTTAAGGGCTAATCAATATAAGTCATATTGTAAAAAGAGACAGGATTTTTTAATAATTAAGCACTGGAGACTATTTGAATTCTATACACTACTTATTATGGTGTAGTGCTAAACTGGGACTAGAATACAGTGAGGTGACCAAGACTGTCCTGAGCAATCATACTGTCTTTCATTGAAGCAGAGTCTGTTGATCAGAGGACAAGCTGTCAAGCAAACATTAAAATATCACTCCTCAGACAGTCAGCCTTCCCATACACAGTAAAACTGGCAATTTTGCCTGAATATGGGGAGACAGAAGCCTGGGTCTTACAGAAAATATATCACTGAAAAAAAAATCTCCATTTCCCTTAGGCAACTTAAAATTGCCATCTTTCCTTCTTATAATAAAAGATCTATAAGAACTTTAGCAACCAGAAATACTTGGTACCTGTTGTTTCTGTAACCCAAGTATAGTGAACGGTGGTTAGACAAAGGTTTATTGTGCCGCTGATACTTGAGAGTTGCTGATACAGAAAAAGCAGCATCTGAGCTAAAAGACAATGCTATATTGAAGTAATGCATTTTACCGTATTCTGTCCCTGCAAAAAATAAGTGCAGATTATTTTTGAAATGGTGTTAACCACATAGCTTGCCTCTGAATGTTCAGGTGTTTGCAGCTTCTATTTAAATGGGAAATTCTGCTAGAAAAAGTTTACTATAAAGCATCTCAGAAATTGAGTAAGCATAGATTTTAATTTTTTTTTTAGAAGTAGAAAGAAACTAATTGGTGAATAGCTGTTACCATTGGTAATGTCACTTTCTTTCCCCATGCCTGTTTTTTTGTTTTATTTTTTGATGGCTGTATCTGTATAGTAGAATTTAGAAGTACATTTTATAGAGACTGGGCAGGCTCGCAGTACAGTCTCCTATCCACCCAAGTGAAATCAGTTCTCTCCTTTGGCACTTATCATGTCAAGGATATACTCTGCAGACTACGTCACAGAAGAACCAGACAGGTGATAGGAAAAAAAGCATATAAGAGTTTCAACTTTAATATCTCATTTTGAAAGATTAGGTCAAAGCAAGTCAATGTAACAGGTTAGTCACACAATCAGATCACATCCAACCATTTACAATTAATTATTCAAGCCTTTCTTTGTGCTCTTGTCAGTTTGAACAGAGGAGCTGTCAGCTGTTGAGTTTCTCTTGAAGACCAGCCTTAGATCGTTATTATTGAACTGCTCCTTACTAGACTCTTGGGCCAATGCTACTGTCAGAAAGAAAAAGAAATGAAACACAGTGTATTGGCTTTTGTATCTTTTGGATATTATTTATTTATTTATTCCCCTATCCTATGTGTTCTTTGCTCTGCAATGTGCTATGCTTTGTACAATGCTCCCTTTGCTCCAGAAAGAATGTAAAGTCAACAAGACTCAATTTACAGGGATTGCATATAAGTTCCACATTTTTAATGAAAATGCTCTAGGGAGGGAGATACTGTGACTCGACTGTGGACATGGTGTAGAATGCAAATCCTAAGGTCAGTGATACAAACTCCTGGGGCTCTGCCTAAGAGGATTGAAATGAAGAAAAATTGGCTTTCTCCTGGGAGATAAAGACTGTGAACTATAAAAGCAATAATGTTGACCCAAATAACAGTTGCTGAAGAGATTGAACCAATGCAGAACTTGCTTAGTATAAATGCCATACAGCTGTCAGATTTTGCTACATTAATTTTCCTTCTATAAGATTAATTTATGGCTGTGCACATCCCTAAGCCATTGCCTGCATAAAAAAGTATACCCAGATTAAGGTTGAATATCAAGAAAAGAAAAGAAAAATAGTTTTAGTTCAGAGCTTTTTCTTCATAACTTTTTGCTGCCTACTTCTGAAAAATAGGGATAATTATTTTTCAGTGTTCTCATCTAAGTGATGCTAGCATTTTTTGGATGCTTGCATAAAATGTCAAGTCCCCAAAAATGCAGTGTTTTCTGAGGAAAAAAAAAAAAAGTACACTGAAGTAAATTGGGTGACTATCCTTACTTTAAATTAATTTGCCCAAGAAAAGAGTACTTTTAGATCTTATGCATTTAAAGCACTGTGTACAGAGAATCGCACTCCTTTCAGTCAACTGTCATGTACAAGTAAGAACAACAGACCACAGGTGTGTTATTTTAAATCCATTTAAAGACATATTCTGCTGCTTCTTCAATGGTTCACAGGTTTCATAATGTTCCTCTACTTAAAGGTACATTTTATTCCCATGTGCTAATCCTTTAAAGACAAATTCCATGTATGCAGTTGGCAATTGTTGTTCTACAGCTATAGTTGTGTAAGAGGTGATGGATGTTTCTGATTTAAACTGTGTTCACTACAACAGTTATACTGCACCAATCACTGGTGCAAAGTGCACCTTTAGGTTCTGCACACCTTGGGTGTACTGAACTGCTGTATGTGGGTAGGCATTTCTGTCAGGTCAATCCTGTTTAGGCAACTCTATGCTGATTGCATTTTGTGGGAATGAAATAAATGTCAATTATATAGATCTTCATGTATAAATGTTACTGGCATGGTCAGGGCCATCTGTGCTAATGTTGTATGACGCTGACAAGGAAGGTCACTCTAGGAGTCAACATGTTCTTTAATGGCCGGTGAAGACAGAGAGAATGATCACTTAGGAAGACTGCTTAGGGTTCAGACAGTGCTGGTCTCCATCTGCTTTGACATTCTGGTTTTGGTGCGGTTTTATAAAATCTAATGCTATGCTGCAAAAATAAGCTTTAGAAGTGGAAAAAATGCTTTGTGTGACTTTCAGCCTAAAATCTAATGTTTAGAATATGGGTTTACAGTAGTTTGTTCTAAAATACCTCTGTTTTCTTAACATTCATCATTTAAAAGATAAAAGAAAACACATTATAGTGGCTCTCATTGTTTAAATAAATGGTGCCATGCAACCGTAAAACAGAGCTCTAAGGGTTAACAAAACAGATGCTTTTCATCATTTGTAGAACTAATTGCATCTTTAAGTACAGGAAAAGCAGAATAATGTTTAACACAGGCTTGCCTGAAACATTAGTCTAGCCAAAGGCTATATTTTCAAAGTAATTTATTCTGAGATCTTCATACAAAATGAGCAGCAGTGCAAACAAAAAAGGTACAGTGTGCTTGCGTACACTCTGAAAATTGAAATAGAATAGTAGTAACATTTAGCTTATACACAGAGCTTTACATATTCTGTCTATGTCTTTGTTGTGTACCTACATAAAGGGTTGAATAGCATCTGGCAGGTCTTCAGGCACAGCATGTAAAATGCAGAGTAAGAAAGGATGCTTGTATACTCAAAGCTCATGACTGGGATACAGGATTCCCAAATCTGCCACAAACATGAAAGACAGGGTTAAGCAAATCAATTAGTTTTACTGTGCCTCAATTTCACAATCAAATAAAAATAGGCAAATGATGAAAATTACCTCAGAAATGTATGTGGGGATATTTGCACAATGTTCCTGATATCTGGTCAGACTTCCAAGTCACGATTCTCTGAGCAGTAGAGAGAGAGAAGGTAATAAAACCCCCTACAATACTTTTATTTTTCTAAAGGAATGATGCTTGTTGTGTTTATAATTATATTTTTCTTTGTGGTGCCAGTCTAAGGAAAGCAATAGTACAGAATCAAAGTAATCTTTATGAGAAGGTCTGGAACTGCACATCCTGCCTAGCTTTATCTTACATATATCTTAGAAATTAAGTTGGATTGAAATACCTCATAATCTTGGGTTGATGCTCAACATAAATCACACTGCAAATTTAATCCATGCTGAGAAGTTGTACTTAACTGAATCCTTTCTATTGTTAAAAAGTTAGTTTGCCAAAGATGTCAGCAAAGAGCCTAACTTGACAAAGCACAGAAAATAAACAGCACGATAACCATATCTACATATTACATTATAATATAATGCACAAAGTGTTTCTGATTATTGAAATGCTGTAAGAATTATAAAACGTAACACACAAAAAGTGAGGTTTGCACACATGCTATGCTACATTCCCATATGCTGATACAATATAGTCTACAATCAGATTCTCAGGTATTGCTTGCAGTTATTTCAATTTACAATCAGTGTGTGCTTTTTGTTTCATTTTGTTGTTGTGTGGTTGTTGGTTTTTTGTTTGGTTGGTTGGTTGTTTTTTTTTTTTTTCCAGCAAAGTTGATTATATGTGTGACTTATCTTGTATAATACTTAGTTACTATTTTTCTAATATCCCTTTATGGGGTAATTTCATTGGATTAGGGTGCACAGGAGTTCTTTTGTTTCACTATACAGTACAGAATGTTCTTTACATACCTCTGTACTGTCAATCTAGATGCTTTGTCTCTTCTGTTTAAAACACTGTTTCATCAATCATTCTCATGCTATGCTGTATAGGAATCCAATGAAAAATCTGTATGTTTCTATGCTGAGGAAAATGTGCATTGTGTCCTAAAAGATGGGATTAGCTCATCAGGAGACTATTTTTAAAAAATGGTAAGTGCATGAGTGGTCATCAGAGCCAAAAAAAGTTGAACCCACAAAATGTATGAAATGGAACTCTGTGTTTCTCCCTCATCACGTAGAAGGGTAAACAGATAGAAGTGATAGAAGTAGGTACCCATCAAATTCCATAGCTCAGTATGTTCAGAGTGGAAATCAGTATGTAGGAGTGAGGGCAAATTTCTAGAGGAAAAGTAAAGTGCAACTAATTGTAGGGGAAATTTTTGAAAATCTATTTATTTTTTTTTAAGAGCTGTTGAAAAGTGACTCAATAGACTTAACTATTGTCATGTTCAAAAAGATAGAAATGTATATCATTAATTGCTCTTTTCTTCCTTTTAAAAATTATTCACTCTCTCCCCAGGGGACTGGCCAAGAGTCTCCAAGGGAAATTATTTAATGTAGCTCTAATTCCTAGTGGAGCTACTTCCTCTACAGTGAATATTTTGAATATATTTTAGCCAAACAGCATAGGTTTACTTTTTCAAATTGAGGAAGGAAGATACTAACTTCATCCCAAGTCATTACCGTAAACCCAAATTACCTTGTTTAGGTTACCCTAATTTTACACTCTCAAAATAAGTCAGGTGAAAATACTCACTAGAATGTACGATTTAAGGCTTTGTCTGTTTGTTATTACATCGCCCTTAAATACAAATTCTGAGTGCTCAGATGTCTTGTGAAGCTTTGAATAGATTTTTTTTCACAAAGGGAAGTGGGTACTGCTCTAAATTTCTCATAAAACTGTTCCTTCAGGTTGAGATGCTTCATTACCTTTACAGTTACCTGCAGAACAAATGCAGTTAAACAAGTGAAGCCACAGAGCTGCAGCGGCTCTAATTAATGTAGCATAATATTGATTATTTGCAGCTAGTCAAAATAATTCTGCTGTTTGTAGTACTTGTAATTCTGTGCATGTGAAGCTGTGATTTATTCTGACCATATTGTCTGTAACTGCACATATTCTGCATATACAATGACTTCAAAGCTATAAACTATCAAGGTGCACATCTGATGATGGTGACATAAACCAGCTGCTGTTCAGGCCAAAGGAGATGGAAGTTCTCCCTTTACTGAACAAGCTTGTGTTCAAATTAACATGCAGATAGAAGGAGAGATAGGTTATGTTCCTTGATATTGTGAAGAGAAAAGCATAAGTTTATCTGCACTAAGCCACTGGTCAGCTCCAGGCTATTTATTTACTTGGGATGCACCAGCAGAAGCCTAAGAGAGAAATTTTAATCCTCCAGACAGCTCCATATATCATGGGCAAAGCCGAATCCTCTTTAATCAGAGCCCCTAAAACTAGCTAGTGATTTAAAATTATCTTCTTTCTTTCTAGCTGAAATAAGGAAAGCAGCTTCTACAGCAGTGTATGCAGGGACTCAAATAATCTAAAAATGCAGTATTAAAGATTATGGCAGTTTTATTTAATATCCTGGAGGACTGACAGTTAACAACAGTGGGTAGAGTACTGTAGCTGCTCATGCTTAATATATTCATAAAAGATTGAGAAGGTCAACAATTAAATATAAATATTATGTGTTCTGTCATGTTTATACTGTCCAATAATAAAGTTGGAATAATTAACATAACCTAGTTTGTGTACACAAAAATAAAGCTTCTGTATCTATTTCTACTTAAAAAAAAAAAAAAAATCATGTTTATTCCTCCTGTATAAAACCTAAATAGTGCATACATAATATAAGTGGAATTGGTATGAATTTCATTGGCATGAAATAGTTTTGCAGTCTCAGAAACATGGAGGGGTTAATAAAATGTGTTCTGATTTGTGTAATTTGTCTAACAATCTGGTTTCCAGAATGGCCATTAGCATAGTATACAAACTTATTCAGAAAATGATAGCACTGCACATATAATAGCACTAATGCTCAAATGTCTTTTCTTATTCTGTGATTACAGAAACACAAATGAACTCACGTTACAGCTGAATTTAAAGCAGCTAAAACCATGAATACAGATACCACCTGCTTTCAGGACCTGCTTGATTTTTGAGCATTGTATTATGGCTTCATTCTGTCTGAATATGAACCAACATGATACCACTACTCTTGTTCCTATGGTAATGCTGTAATTGACTCAGCAGATAACCTCTATCAACTCAATTTATAAAACCAAAACTGGAGCTTCATTTCTACCCCTCTCCTCTTCTTGTCTTTCTACTTTGCTTTTTTAAAATTATTATTATTATTTATTTGTTTGTTTATTCTTCTTTCTGTTTTTTTCTTTTTTTTCTTCCTTTTTTTTTCTTTCTTTCTCTTTGTTTCTTTCTCCCTTTCTCTCTCATTTTAATTTTATTCACCTTATTATTCTATATGAAAGAAATAGGGATGTTTTTTGTCTTAGCATAGTAATATTGCATGCAGCATTAAGGAAAATCTGGAACCTGTAGCTATGGCAAAATCTCAAATTATAAGAGACAGTAAACTGTTTTGGAATGGAGAAGTAAACACCATGGTATCCACATTTCACTAAAAACATTTTCTTTGGGGAGATGCAGAAATATATATTTGTTCCCTAATATTCCTTAGAGATATAGATGACAAAATAATAATAATTCTGTGATAACTATTTTAATCTTTAAGCTTTCCTACTTTAAAAGATCAAGTGGAAAATATTTCATGACCTTGCTCCTTTCCTCTCCTGGAGTTTTAGAGGCATGGTGATGATGGTTGAATTGGACGTCCCACACTTAAAGCAGCTCTGACCTCCACTGGCCAAGGGGCAGGTTGCTGATCAGTAACGGATTTACTTGTGTGCCCTAATTCATATTGAGCTGCCACTAAAACAGATGTTTGTTGAGGAGGGACCGGAATGAGTTAGAGGAGGTGAGAGAGGTAAAGAATGATGGTGTAAGAAAAAATGTGTCATTTTTGAGCTGTCAGTTCTACATAAATTTTTCAAAGTTAAGAATCCATCTATGTTACAACTGGAACCATGTCAGACCATAGGATTGGAAATGTTTATAAATGTCCTTAACTATTTGCAGAGAGATAACTTCAGTTATTTTTTATTGAATTTAGAACAGATTAAGTGTCTACATAAAATAGAAAAATGCCTCATGCTAGATTGTTTTATAAATTCTCAAATTTAATTGGAGGGGGCGGATCAATAAACAAAACGAGCAGAAGGAAACTGGAAAACTCTGGCTTCTGTGGAACGGCATCTCTGTGAGATCTAAGGAGCTTAGGAAAATAAATCACATATGGCAGCGGCCTCCTTTGCCTCAGACAATGGCTTCCTATGGTTATTATGCTTATTTCTTTCCTTGTGTCAGGAAAAAAACCAGGAAGATCAAGGAC
This sequence comes from Megaceryle maxima, assembly GCA_024605025.1. Lineage (NCBI taxonomy): Eukaryota > Metazoa > Chordata > Aves > Coraciiformes > Cerylidae > Megaceryle > Megaceryle maxima. The sequence continues at coordinate 50,514 of JANHGN010001991.1, forward strand.
CGTATTTCCTCATGAGTAACACTGTACTATGGTGGCACTTGAGATGCTTTGTCACTGAATTTTTCTCCAGTTATTAAACCTCAAATCTATGAAAGACAAAGACATGTAATGCAAATAGGTATATGATTCTTCAACAGGTGTGTCTGAAGGATGGCTGTGGTAACACAAGGGAGGGTTAATGTCATGTAATTGATTACGGAAGTTCATTGCCCTTGGTCTGTAGAGCAATGCTGCGGCTTCCCTCCTGGTCCTATTCTCCCACAAGTTAGCTGCAGGTTGTGCCCCAGACAGGGAGAGGGACAGTAGGTGACACACTCCAATGGTGTAATTTGTAGACCTCAGAGCTGAGGGAATATAAGGAGCTAAAAAAACCCACTTTTATCCTCTGTAAAGTCTGCTAGCAGGGCCTGTGACCTTGACTACATCCTGGGGGGGGGGAGGGGAAAGGGGGGTGGGTTGTGCTGCTCAGAGAAGCATAGTCATGTTTTGACCATCTGCACCACTTACTGTGAGCAACACCCCAGGTGTCTCATGTAGGTTGAGTACATTATGTGAACGGTACTTGGAAAAGTGAAATCCTTGCCTCTTTCTTTTCCTACATACCTCTGTTTCCTCATCTAATCTTCGGGTTCCATATCTAAAGCATTCACAGGACTGTAACTTCAGGACACAGTTTAAGCATGGCTGCTGCTAGCACATTTTCCATGCCTAGAGCAGCAGACTGTTTTGCTTTGAGAATGATGTTGTAGCAGGGCTATAAAAATGAGTTATAGGTTACTCTCTACTTTGGCTCTATGGGGAGCTTTCTCCCCTTGCATGCATTGGTCATGCTAGAAACTTGCTTAGCATAAGCAGTTCTATCCAGGGAGGTGGCAACTACAGCTGATAAAAGTTTATTTGTTCTATATTATCATTTGGCACATGATTAGAACAGCCATCTGTTCTCTTAATTTCTATCAACCCAATTTAGACTGCAATAACATAATGCTGTTAGATGTTTCCAACAAAGTGAAAATCAAATATGATTTTTTAAACCATCTTGAGGATAACATTATCCCTATTTAAAGACTGGGGGAAAAGGGCATGATAAAAGAATAATTAATGTTACACTTTAAAGATATTCTCATTTTCATACAAGAATATTATGTACTAATTTGACAGGAAAGTGTTCACATTTTCTTATGAATTATACATGAGAACAATTTCACATAGGAAACTAAACAGAATTACTTTAACTTATTACTCAGACCTGTAAAATTTTATTTTAATCCTTGATATTATACAGTCTAATGGAAAGCATTAAAAACCTTACATAAGAGCAATTTCATAATTGTTAATGTGACCTCTTCTCATTTAGAGAAATGAACACATGATTTGCTAATGCAGCTCAACTTTAATGAAGTCACTAGGTTATTTAGGGTACTAGTCAGCAGATTAAAATGAGGGGTGTGTTTCTAAAATGTCAAGGGATTTGAGGCTCTTAATTCAGGGTGGTCAAGCCTAGGTACGATATGACCCAGTTTCCCTTCCCCTCCTCCCTGTTTGCTTTCTGCAGGGTCTTACTACTTAAAAAGATGTATCTTCAAATGAAGTAGTTTGGTAGTATCTCAGACAAAGATATAATGTTTCAAATAATGAGTGAAATTTAGTTAAGGAAAGACATGGTGATAAAGTATGCAAACTTTATGCAAAACAATGTTCAGACATTGGTGTAATGGCAAATAATGATTTGGTTGCTGAGTTGCATAGGGAGATTGGATTGTGTGATAAAGGGGTCTGATAAGAACATGCGTTTTTTCATACAGCCAATTCTAGTGTCAAGACAGACAGGCAATAGGCTTCATTTACAGAATGGGGGAAATCTATTCTCTATGTCCATGAGTCTGAAAAGGAGGTTTCAATTTTCAATGAATAGTTGAAGCAAGTTAGTATCAATAGGAGGACTACTTTAATTCCTAGATGCATATGTTGAAGGAAAATTTTTATAGAGGAATGACATTTTGCATTTGCTATTACCAGAACCATTAATGAATTTATGTGCAGGATCCAAACTTGAAAAAGAACTCCAAAAAGTTGCTAAGGCACTGGGAAAAAGCTACAGGAATATTTCAAGATATGAATAATTCACAGTAAATGATTTAGGAAGTTCAATCTGTATAACTAATTAAGGAGAAATATGGTTTAAGAGGTAATTTCCTCATGTTCTGTAAGTACTTAAATGGGTAGAAGATTTCTGACTGCAGAGGAAGTCTTTAGTAAGAAGCCACAGTAAGATCCAATAGCTGGGTCCAAAGACAGATAGACCACAAAGAATATACTAACTTTTAAAAGTTAGAATAATTAACCCTTGCAATAATTTACCCAGGGGTATCACATGCTCTTTACTTACAAGAAATCTTTAATCATGACTAATGTATTTTTAAGAAAGCTATAGCTTTACTTCCATATGGACTTGGAGCAGGACTTAATGGGTAAAGCACAAAAGGTGAGAATAAATTACTCTAATGGTCTTTCTGGACCTTGGGTCTATTTTTTAATTTTATTTTTCAGTCTCACAGTAAGTCAAATGTATGTATTTATGACAGATGGGGTGTTGGAGGAAGAATTAGGGGTTCCATTCCCTGTTTTTCCACTTACTTGTGTACATTGGTCTATGTATCTCAGTAAACTTCACCATAAAATATGTAAGTTTTGAATAGTAATGTGTTACTATGCTTGCCCACCTCACCAAGGCTAAAGGTAGTAAGGGTTCCTAATGTCCTTCACACTCTTGGAATGAAAGACATACTACAGTTACTGGACCAGGTTTTCAAAGGCATCAAGCACTGAAAGCCAAAAAAGATGTAAGCATTCAAAAGCTGTCTCTGAAAATCAGATGCTGAAATTATTATAATCAAGTTTTCAAGACATTAATACAAACACTGCTAAGGAGAAATAATAAATGGGAATTATGAGCTATATTTTGACAGTGTTCTTTTTAATTGTTGTGAAGGAGGCGTCTGTGTCTTCCTCCCTTGAAGCCTGCTAACAGCTAAACAAACAAAAAGCTTTAGTTTATCTGAAAGGATATTGCATTAAAAAAAATCCTTATTTGGCATATTAAGTAGGTGAGTAAAAAAAATTAGACTTTGTTAGAGCAAAGCAAGAGCAATTAAATTAAATGTGCTTCAAGAAGAAAACACTCCTTTAGATCAACACGGTAATAAGAGATTGTCAATCCACATCATAGTGCATTTCTGAACACTTTTTGAAGTACAGAAGGCAGAACACTCAACACTTTGGCTTTGTCACTGCTGACAGCCTGTCGGTTTTAATGAAAATGCTCTGCGATTAGACGATGACAGAAATTACATGCATTTCCCCTTTTATTTTTCTGTCGTTTTTTCCGTCTCGCATTTTTACAGTAGAAGGAGGGGTTGGTTATTAAAGCATTATATAAGTATGCAAAATATGTTAAGAAGAAGAGAGGAAAAGGAAAATCTTTAGCCCTGCAATTATACACAATGTGTGTTGGTTTGAAATGTATACTGTGGGATAACATCTGATGTGTAGCAATAACTATTTACTTTTAGTTATCTTTCAAGAGAGCGAGGCAAAAATCTCTAGATAATGCTTTAAGTGAAGGTTTTATTATCTGATTGCCTGAGTAATTTCCAACAGGAAGGTGAACTAAGCAGCATTAGATAGCTCAAGTATGTTTATAACTTCTCTAGAAAATACAGCAAGGTAACACCGAACGATTTCTTGGCTCTGCACAGCTTTCACAAACTTCTTTTACTGTCAGGCTTTTAATAAGTGTGCTCACTCTCATTGACCTAGATGTTTAACTGCATCCAAGGAAACTCACTTCCAGGACTGAGATGGGAAGGCTTCACTTGCAAATATAAAGACAGATAGACCACAAACAATATACTAAATTTTAAGAGTGAGAATAATTAACCATAACTACCATGGAATCTGGAAATAACCCATAAATCTATAAAGATCTTCAGCCTAGCAGTGGCCACTCCACGTGTTTCCCCAGTTTTGATTCCAGAGAGAGTGTTAGCAGTAATAATGCATACAAGGTAGAAATACTGAGGAAGCAAGCTTTCAGCAGTTTTAAGGAAGCTCTGAATTTGATCTTCTAACTTAATTTCTGTGACAGTTCCTTCATGCTTATCCTAAGAAGAGAGACTAATTTAATTATTAATGAAGGGCATATTTCAAAATGATGCAGATGATTTGAAAATAGTGAGAGCTTTAGAAACACATAGAGAAAGAAATTAAATTTTAAAATTTGGACACATTCATATGACATTAAACTTCTGCATACTAGTAGTTTCCAACAGTGTGACTCTTTGTAAAGTTACGTACATCTAGCAAAGGTGAAATGGGAGTCCCAGAAAAACAAAGCTACGTGAAGCCATTGTAGAAGGGGCACATTTCTGCTTCTCAGCTGTGTAGGTTCCACTTGCTTGATACAAATGCACAGCACGTGGAGATTTAGTGGAGGGACAAAGATAGTCACAATCATCCCATAAGCACCTTTTTATGTGTTCCTGCTCCTGTGATGTGATAGCAGCTAAGCACTGTCTCCACCAACATCTACCCTTCCATAATTTGGTAATGGAGTTAATATCCCAGCCTAAAAAGTCTGATCTAAGTCTTGATCGGACTGTAGAGGACCTGTCTGCATGGTATGCACAGTGCTGGCTCAGCAGCCTGGCAGCCCTGCCAGATGAGTGGTATTGCTGTGGGCAAGCACATGTCTGAACTGGCTGTGATCTCTGAAATACAGAGCTGGTTAATGCTCACACTGCTGGAAACAGAATCAAGAAGAGATTGCCTTTGCTGCATAACCATCATTAACCCCAAGTAAAGTCCTTAAATGTGATTCCCATCTCCTGAAGCTGTCATTTTAAGCTGCCTACAGACTAAGGGAGATAACTGTGCTTTAATTACCTGTAGTCCTTGTAACATATTTCTTGGCAAAGGAAGATTTGCTTTATGAATATTTCAGTAGTGCAGAACTTGAATGACACCGAAGTCAAACCCATGGTTTTCACAGCAAAATTCTAAATATCCTTCTAATCTAGAGTTATGGGTAAAGGTAAACCTTGTTAAAATGGTACAAATGTGGAATAGCTATGAGATGACAAGATAAGGTAGAATGAAACAAGTGTTTATGTCTGAGCACTTGGGGACTGTGAAAAGGAATAAACACTCAGCCCAGGACATTACATTGTATGTAGGATTTACAGTGTGAGAATCAACCAAAAAAACCCAGAGAAGTATGCTCTGACTGACAGGAAGTACTTCTGCGTGGATCATCATGAGCCTGCCTCTCTCTTGAGGTGGTAGGATTCTCCTTGTTGTGTCTTTGGGGCTGGGCTGTATGACTGAAAGCAGGTGAAGAACAGTCCTGTGATTGTTGAAGTGGTTCTCTTGGTGATTGCCTGCACACTTGCAGACAATGCTTTCTGGTTGCTAGTAGGTAGCTGTTAGCTGCCTGGTATTTGTAGAAAACCTTTTTAGCGTCTTGATCAAGACAAGCTATTTTGTGACTAGTAAATACATAACTTATTAGTAATTTAGAGGCTAGGGAAAACATATTTTGTTGGTTTAACTTATTCTTATTAACTGGCTATATAATTTCCTCCAAACATTACTACTAACATATTAAAATAGAAGATGAAAGATAGCTTTGTTTTTTTCATGTAACCTTTTCAATGCCATATTTCACACATCTGGCTTTGAAACTAATTTATTACCTATTTAAGTGTTTTTCCTGTTATATTCAACAGTACATTTGTTTATAAATAATGTCTGTTGAAACACAAGCCTTCTGTATGCAAGAAATTAAATTTCCAGAGGTATATGAAGTCAATATGATCTTTATATAAGAAGGAACGTCCATAGCCTGTAAACTCCTCTAGGCTGGAATATAGTCTTGCTCATGGCTGAGGAGAACGCACAACATCTTCTATGCCTTAATTCTGATATTAATTTTGTTAATTTACTTCTTAATAGTGGCACATACTATTTTATTAAACAAGGCACTTCAGAAGGATACGTGCAGTGTGGTTTATGCTTTTCCAGTGTTGTGACCTAAGTGCTTCCATACTTGTGCCTTGAACTTTCAGGAGAACAGGGTCATCCAAGACAAGTCACCAGTGTGATTATTTTATAAGTCAGTTTGCATACAAGGATGAGAGAAGTAGGCTAGTTGCTTTATTCAATATTCTCTGCTCTAAGGGTCAGTCCTGTCCTGTGGCATTAAATGATTGTTACTTTCCCCCTGCCATTTCTTTTAGATTGTCGTTTAAAGGAGATTGCCTTCTGTAAGATACCATCTCCTTTCTGTCTTTTCTCTGCTGGATTGTTTCCCCACTGATGCCTTTGCACTGATTTGCACCCTGACCACACTTAATTAGTAAAAAGCCATTCCTCAAATAAAACTTTGAAGAAAAGGAAGTATTTCTTTCCTGCGTATTGCTGAATAATACTTTATAATAGGTTTCACATTTGTCTACTCTCTCCCCTAATTTGGTAGCCAGATATATTTTGTAACACATAGGTACGGGTATGTATATTGTGAGAGCTACCAGCTGCTGGAGAAAAAATAGAAGACATTAAAAAAAAAAGAAAAAGATATTAACATTTTCTCTAGTGTAAAATTTTTAGAAAAGCATACCTAGTTTAGACTGCAGTATTTTTTAAATAGAAAGAGTGGCCAGGTGAGGTCATGGAACTGCTGAGCTGCAGAGAGCTCAGCCCATTTTGTGGAGGCCTGAGTGCATTAACCCACAGGAAACATGGACAGGGTCAGGTGGGACTGTTCCCGACACGCTGTTTAGCTTGCAGCCAGCACAGGTGTGTAGGCAACACCAGCAAGGCTGGTTTTACTGTCCTTGCTTTCCCATCACACCTGGAGCATGGTGTGGACTAGGGCTGTGCAGTGCATGGTTCATGGCCAGAATCCTTTATCAAATGCATCCCATACTCTTGGGGTAAAAACTTCCTCGTTTTGTGAGTTTCTCTTGCTTTCACCGATTCCTTTAGTTTTACTTTTTATGATTCTTTTCTTTTTCCTCTATTTCTTGCTGTTCCTGGACAACAAATGCTATTTTTATTTGTATTATATAATTATGTATGTTGTCCCTGACTGTCTCTATAACATGTACAGCTCTACTTGTGAATTGCTATCACATCATTCTATTATATTGAATTAAACTGGATTAAATTCTGCATTGGTTCTTTACCCTGTATTTCAGATGCCTCTTGGATATTGTTTGTTGATTGTGATACAGACCATGGCACATCTTTTTCCTTTATTCCTCACTTTTTCTTTGCATATCGCTACATTTTTTATAAGAAGTGTGCATTAATTAATGTCTTTATGCACTTGCAGTGAGTACTTAGTAAAATTATAACTGGCAGCTTCTAGACTGGCAAAAAAACCTAAGGACCCTTCAGTTTGTGTTGTCCATCCTCCAGTATGAACAAGCAGAACATGATAAAAACCTGCAGATATTTTCAACACTGCAAATTCTTGTGTCTTTCAGGACCTAGATTTCTCATCACATCCACGGGAGCCTTGTATATTTTAGATGTACAGAATGAAGATGGACTGTACAACTACCGATGTATCACAAGGCACAGATACACTGGAGAAACAAGACAAAGCAACAGTGCAAGACTTTTTGTATCAGGTACTCCTTTATATATCATGTTAAATTAATTATCGTATATGCCCCTCTCTAGTGTGCTAAACCAGCAAGGCAGGTTCTTGTGCCCTTGTGCACTAACAACCAAGTCACATGTCAAATGGAAGGTAGACATGGTCTGCTGTGAGCTGCTGCTGCAAAATAAAATGTCCCATTCTAAAATCCCTCTTTTATGTTTTTCACCTCCTACTAGGTATTTCCAGAGAGCCTGTAGAGTGCACTGGCATTTAGTACAGTGATTTTCAGTAGGTTTAGAGTACTTTATAAAAGCACCATGGAAGGGGTTCAGTGGAAGTATCTAGTCAATCCATTTTCCTTTGTAACCAAAGGAGCAGAACAGTTTTAGGTATAGTGTGTCTGACCTACTTCAGCTGCCCACTTTGAGATGACATTAATTGCCCCATGGGGCCTATTTCTCTGTTAACCATAACAGGAGCTCAGAACTTTTAACTCAGCTGTAGGTATTTCCTTTGCAAGAGTCTCAGGTTAGCTGAGGTGTATTTAAGCCTCCCTTTTCAGTCATCACACTTGTTCCCTGGGGAAAACAGTGTGTTCCCCTGTTTCTAGGAGGGATCTCCAGCCAGAAGGGGGCACATGACATGACCTAGACCACCCAGGGTGATGCAGGAAGAGGGTGGGGTTAACTGGTGTCTGTCCTTGGGCAGAGCTAAGAATCCCATGGAAAATGGCCTTGTGCAGCAGATAGGAAAATGAGAGGTAGATGGGGTATTTTAACTTCTCCTTGTAAATAATGATTGTTGTGTGTGTGATGGGCTGTTGGTTTCCCCACACATGTCCCTCAAACATTTAGGGCTATCAGTACAGTGCTGCTCAAATCCCACCCTCTCCCCATTTTGCCTCAATGAGAGGAGGTGCTAATTGTGAGTGAGGTGAGAGGAGGAACAGATTCCAAGCCGGGTTTGGAATTTGCTCTCAAATATCTAAATATAGGATTACCTCTTCTCTCTCCTCTTCCTCTCCCTCATTTTCTGGGTTTTTACATATGAGCAAATATGCAACTGTATTCCCACACCACAGAGTTAGTTAATATTGTATCCCAGACTCTCTCTTCATTCTCCCTGTATCCTTGCCTTACAGAAGACATGTCCAGCAACCCACTGAAAGCCACACAGAACTTTTTCTCCTTTTCACTATTACTAAGTTGTTCTAAAGATCCTAACCCTACAGATCAGTCAGGGCATGGCAACCATCACAATGTAGCAGTCTGTGGGGCTTGACCTTGTACTCTTTTGGTCTTTTTGTCAGGAAAAAAAAATAAATCTAGTGATTAGGTCTCAGCTCTCCACCTTCTTTTTGAGAATCCTAGGGGAGACAGGTGGGCTCAAGATTTTGCATTAGTAAAATACTTTTTGCCCTCCTCCACAATTGCTGAAGGATTCTGGAGCCCTCTGAACACACAAATCAATACTTAAATATACATGTGATAATAAATAAATAAATAGTGTGATTGTTCAGGTTAGAATCACTTACCAGCCAGATCCAAGATTTTCTTCCCTTGAAATGTGTCCCCTGTGGGTAAAACTCTTGTCTCTGCTTTTCCCAGCCACCTGGAAGAAATAGTTTTCCTGCACAATAATCTTCCTGCTTTGGTCTTATAAAGATAGGCAGGGTCCTATCCTTCTAGCTGGATCCATAATATGGTCTGCTTCCGTATGAAATCATGTTAAGGCTGAGCCAGTAGTAGCATAAATAAAATCAGGCTTGTATCTTGGTTACCACAGCAAAATTTCTAGTTATTTCGCTCAACTAAAGAGGAAAGCATTAAAGCTCTGTCTTGTTGGTAATTCAGGACAAGCACTTTAAAAGATGTACTCTATCTAGAGTTCCCTTTTCTATTCTGCTCCACAGATCAAATAATAATAAAAAAGAAATCTTACCTGTGTGCAATAGCTGTCTTTTTTTAGTTCACTGGGGTTAATTATTCTCTATTAGAGGTATAGTAGTCTCTAATTTCCAGTCCTGTTGGTCTTCTAAAACAAGTACAGTGCTTATGAGCAGTGTTTATCTCTTAATATTTCTATAAGGTTTTCTATTTTCTTAACAGTAATTTATATTTTAAAATAGTGAGTCCTTTAAGAACTAAGATCAGAGAATCCATTAAGGTGTTCATGAAAGGTCTGCTTGCATAAGACCTACATCTTTGCTTGATTTTACTTCCATAAATGTTCTTTGCTTATTTGGGGATGAAATAGTTTGTGGCAAATACTGATCATGGTCTCTTGGGCACATTTGTAATATGAGTTAAGATTCATTATTGCTTGAAAGAGTGAGAAGGGTAATGTGTATATGAAAGCAAATACACAAGAGTATCATTAGTATGCCTATGACCAAAGCAAAGTTCCAAATTTCATTTGGAGTAGGAATATCTCCTTGAAATCATGTGATCTTTCTAAACAAAATTAAAACCAAGGCCGTTAACATGCTACAGAATTTTCCTCTAATGCTCATTAGTGTGCTTTTGAAAAAAATTAAATTGTGCAACCATGAATCCTAGCTCCCAAAATCTTTTTGCCAATTTTTAACCCCCACCCTCCAAAAAATTCTTATTATTTTGAAAGTACAATAAGTTTCTTGCTCTCCTTCAAAGAAGATTCAAAGTAGAATCTTTTAGAACAGTATTTTGCCTCTGTTTTTCCACCATTGTCCTTGCTAGAAGTCATTTGCAGCTGAGAGTTAAAGCACAGTAACTGAAAACATAGATGCCTCATGATCCAAAAGGTGAGAAAGGAGCTGACTAATCAATTATTAAAATTGACACTGGCCTTCCCAATAGCAACCTGGCAGATTGTGTTTTCATAAGCCAGACATAAACAGCATGAGAAGTTCAAAAATATAACCCATCTTAATGTCAAATATGGACCTTGAGGCTACCAGTGTATTCAAAATCATTTGTTTAACTATTGATTGACACATTTCAGATGAGTCAAACAGTAAGTTGCTGTAAACTGAACATGGTTTTGTCTTCAGTGGCTCAACCTCTTGCTGGTATCTAGAAAGCAGAAAAACCTCTGTGGTCATCTTTCATTGAACTTCACATTTAGGGTTTTACCTAGATATTCACAAAAATATTACTTAGTACATTTGTTTACCATCACAATTTTAGTTTCTCTATTGATACTATAACTTGCATAGTGCCTCTAGCTACTTGCTCTCAAGTGTACCCTCCCAGGTGTGGCTGCAGTTCATAAAGATAAATCTAATTTAGTTTTAAACTAACTAGCTCAGGTACTGATTACATTATTGCTTGAGTAGCTTGAACTCAGCATGAACAGTTTCTTTAACCTCTCCAACTCCTAATAGGAACCTGCTGTAGCTGCCCTGTGAGCAGTACCTGAGCTAGCTAAGTCAAAGACTACTTGAAAATGTTCAAATGGTTGCTACCACACCTACACCCAGGCAACTGTGATGTAAATATAACCCCAAAAAGATTGGTGTGTCAGATAGAAATAAAAAGATATGATCAGCATGTGGAGTTTCTTTGGGAGATGGAAGTCTTAGCAAAATGGTTGTGTGTAATGAGAAAATACTTAGATGAATATTTGTTGATTTACTGTTCAGTATTTATGTTACAGTAGCTCCAGGATAGGCTTCCATCATACTGAATGCTGCACGAAACTGTAAATCATGTCAACAAACTTCCACCAAATGTTTTTAAACTTAAAAAACTGAAATCATAGAGAACTATTTCTGGTGTGGTACATGCAGCTCTGGTGAAGGCACTTTGCCAGACTTCTGTGAGATACATAAATATATGCCAAGTGCTACACAACTGTGTTGGTCTGAGAGCTGCTTTTTTCAGTAAGTTGAGAACAGAAAGTTGGAGTATTAAGCTGTAAGTTGGACTTGTCATGTTAAGTTCTTTTTACAGAGAAGAAGAAAAGGCTTGTCCATCAGTTAGACTGCAGATAGAAATTCCTGTGTCTTTGCCCATTTTTCTCCTGACAGTGGAATAAATCACTTGTTTAACTGAAAGCCTTCAGACCATCGTCAAGCCCAGAGAATGTGTTGGCTTCATTCTAGTTGAGTGGTGCAGGGATAACAGTAATAATTGTTGAAACAACACATTTCTGGCTCTCCATTCCCCTGGTAGGAGGCATGAAGTTTGACCAGAGAAATAGTTGCCACCTGTAAAAAATCCATTGAGAGGATTTACAAGTAGTCATGAGATGCTTCAGTAGTACATGCTGCTGGATCCCAGGTACCACTGCTGAGATATTAGAGATTGATGGGTGGGTCACAGAAGCAAACTGTAGTACATAAAACACTGGGCTAGTGAGTCAAAAAATGCAAGATAAAAAATACTGTCATATTACTTAGCGAAGGAAAAAAAAATAATGCTCTTATTGAAAACTTTTTTCTTCTTTCAGATCCAACAAATTCAGCTCCATCTATTCTAGATGGGTTTGACCACCGTAAAGCCATGGCAGGACAGCAAGTGGAGCTGCCTTGCAAAGCATCAGGGCACCCCGCACCAAAGTATCGTTGGCTGAAGGACAACATTCCCTGGGAACCTGACAGCAGGTTTCGGCAGACAGTTACTGGTCTGCTGATTGAGAACACACGTCCCTCAGACTCAGGCAACTACGTCTGCGAGGTGTGGAACAACTATGGGACTGCTGAGATGATAGGACGACTGTATGTAAAACGTAAGTCCTGAACTGAGTGAAGATCTCAGACCACTTCTTGCCCGGGTGTTTGCATCAGGGAAGATGTTACTGTATTTTGCTGTGCCTTCTGTTTTGTTATTTTAACTTATCAATGTGTGAACTTCTCAAAGTTGTGGAAGAAGAGATATTAGGTTCTGGGGAGCTAAGTTAGTTGGACAGTTGAGTGATCAGAAGTGCAAATAGATGCAATTTCTAATGTAGCGATATAATTTATTGCATGGAGGATATGTAATTTAAAAGCTTGAATTGGATGCTTAAAAAGAAATCACAAATGTTCTCAAGAATAAAGCTGCCAAACTCTCATTGGCATGACTCATGCTGTTTGGTAATACTGAATCCTCATACTTCCCCTCAGTTAAGTATTAATGTGTGAATATTCTGAATGTTTCACAAATTCTACAAAGGTAATTATTACTCGGAAGCACTGCACTGGAAAAGTGTTATTCTTCTGTTGTTTGTGGGGGGGTTTTTTTGTTGGGTTTTTTTGTTTGTTTGTTTTGTGTGTATTTTTGTTTGGTTTGGTTTTGGGTTTTTTTTTAAATAAATACAGGCCATACAAATGTCTTCTCTGTTAATTGTACATGATGTATTTGCGCAAAATAAATTGAGATCAAAGATCAGTAATTTGTGAATTATAATGGAGGAGCTTTGCTTCTAAATGTATTCATAAAAATTAGCTGAATTCAGTTTGCCTTGTATGATACAAAGTCAATGCTTCCAGAGACACAATGTAGTCATATTGTAGTGATACCCAGTTCCTGGTGATACATTTTACTTACTGACTTAGTGATCAAGCAGCCAGTAGATATCTTCTGGGTCAGGTTGGCAGAAAGCAACAGCTGGCAAAGTTTTACCCTCCTCTGCAGTGGAGGATATGGTTCCCTTTCTTGCATTATTGTGGCTCTGAGATGTTGGTGGTGCACTTGAGTGTGTCTACTTTGTTTAATGGGTAATTAACAGTTTTAAGTCTCTGTGGTCTTTTGGATAGCAAACACAGATATTAAATGACTTGTACCATGCACATGAGCACAGATTAACTGTTCCTTTGGACCATTATAGAGGTGAGGTGTTACATACATGTCTGTGATCCAGAAAGACTGAGGCCACTGACCTGTGTGGTTTTTTCCCAGGCTTCTGTTCCCAAGTGGCCACTGAAGATTTAATCCAACCTGTGTGTTACAAAATGTTCAATAAAGTAAATGAGCTAGCTTAGGAAATTTTCATGTAGAAGCGTGTGTATGCATGTGTGTATGAATGTGTTCAAGCCAGCAAAAAACAAATACGATGGTATGTATTTTGTATCAGAGGTGATATCAGTGGTGATAGTAGTCCCTTATCCTTATAAGGAAGTCAAACCAATATACACAAAGCATGAGAAGAAATCTGCATTCAGTAATGCTGATAACTGTTAGGTGGCAGGATAAAGATTGTTTTTCTTGCATTTACATTTATTATGACTTTTCTTAAAGGATATGGGTGGGTTTTTTTGGGTTTTTTTTTTGTTTGTTTGTTTGTTTTGTTTGTTTTGGGGGGGGTTTTGTGGGTGGTTTGTGGTGTTTTGGATTTTTGTTTGTTTGTTTTTGGGTTTTGGTTTTGGGGGTTTTTTTACAAGCTTGTCCTACTGTTTCTTAAGGCTAAGTTGAAAATGCTGCAGTCCTCCCTTGAAACAGAAAATCTAGTGAGCTCTCCTTGCCCCTCAAAAAAAACCAAACCACTTTCATGGGGACAGATCTGATGAATATCTAAAGGCTATCTGTGTTAACATTTTAGCATTGATCTTCCATCCTTAAAAACTAATCAGCTGGTCTTTGGCATCTACTGCACTTGTTAACATCAGGGACTTGGTTTAGAACACATAAATGGGGTTCCTTTTGCAGGAAATTAAACCAGAAATTGAACTTCTGGAATGCACCTAATGCACTAGTTCAAAGGTTCATACTGAAATAAAGTATTGCCCTACCCTCCCAAGATATGCATAATGTCATTGTTAGGCCCTCAGCACCAAGAGTGTTACTCAATAGATCTTCTCCTACTGTTTATTTAGGTGTGGGATTATACCATGTGTTGGTTAGGTTATCCCTCTAGATCAGTGTTTTATGTCATGGATGTTAGTGGCAAAAATGCTTATTTAAGCAGACAGACATCTGTTGTCTCATCATTTAGGGCATTTGTTTTGTTTTGAGAAGAGTATGGCTGTGATTTTTGTTGCTGTCCTTACTTAAGAGTTATTTTGTTACTTGCACAGAAATACACATGTATACTTAATGTTTTCTATTTTCCTTTCCCTCTCTCTTATTTGAATTTAAATCTTCAGAACCACTAAAAGCCACGATCAGCCCACGGAAAGTAAAAAGCAGTGTTGGAAGTCAAGTGTCCTTGTCCTGCAGTGTGACAGGAACTGAGGACCAGGAGCTATCCTGGTATCGTAATGGTGAAATCATCAGCCCTGGTAACAATGTCCGGATCACTGGTGTCAATCGGGAGAACCTTATTATGGATGGCATGGCCAAGAGTGATGGTGGAGCTTACCAGTGCTTTGTGCGCAAAGACAAGATGTCTGCTCAAGACTATGTTCAGGTGGTACTAGAAGGTCAGTTGCTCCTGCTTAACAGTTCTGGTTTCCGTAAGAGTATGTATGTTGTCTTTGGTGGCAATGTTGTATAGTGAGGGACAGTGGACACTAAACAGGAGCAGAACTGTCAATGGGGCTTATTGTGGCCCACTCAGAGTGAAAAATAATAGAATTAAAACATTGGGGTTTTTTGTTTGGTTTTTTTTTTTTTTGGGGGGGGGGTTGGGGGGGGTATGTGTCTGTGTGCATGAATGGTGCTGATTTTTTACAGTAGCTTTTCATCAGGACACAAGAGAAGGGTTCTCTGTTCAACTCCAAACATCTGGGTCTGGATTTTATGGTTGGTATATTTGCTGAAGGCTTGAAGATCATCTTAACTAACTGAAACAATGTTCTACATGATAATCGAGCAAGGAAAGTTATCAATTTGTACAAAGCCAGTTCACTAATGAGGCTGTAGTGCAGTTGTAGCATGGACACTATTTTTAGATTCTTTATAGAAAAAGAAGAGATTACCTGCCTGGACCAAGTTACCTTGGCAACCATCTCCCATGACTAAGAAAGCCTAAAGAGCATATTGATAATCTATCATGATGTCGAGAAGGTGCAGGTTAGCAGAGAGCAACAGCAGGAAAGATTTCAAAGACACTCAGGTCTCACTGGGAAAATAATGTCTGCTTTCATCTCCAGAAAAAAAGCCTGTCACTTGAATTAAAAACAAAAAAAAAACCAAAAAAAAAAAAAAAAAGAAAGAGGAGGAGGAGTGGCAGAGGTATGTAGTGTGTACACTCACAGATTTATTGGTCTTGTGTCACCTTTCTTTCAGCATAAAAATTTTTTGTTGTTGTTGCTGCTGTTTTGTTTTCCTAGGGGTGACAGTATCTAATACAGAGCAAAGGAAAGGAAGAGAGTCCGAGATTTAAATAAATAAATAAATATATTAGAGCTCTTGTCACATAAACAATGGGATAGAAACAAAAGGGAGAGGAGGGCAGAGGACAAAATTATGAAATCAAGTGCTCCTCCAGGGATGTTGAGGTCTTTCAAAAGCCTGAGATTGGCAAGGGTTTTTTCAGCCTTGTTTTTAATTCTGTTTTGTGAGGAGTCTTGCATACATCGTGCCAGTTCCCTGCATGATGTTGCATTGAAAGAATTGTGACCTCCAGGGGACTCATTGTCATGGTTTATGCCTCCCAAACATGTAGGTCATACATATCAGAGTATATGTGAAGACAGTAAATAATGTGCACATATAGTGCATCACACAGAGCAAGAGACTTGTCAGTCCTGTCCTGATATCCTCTGTTCTGTGCAAAACTGAAAGGAGTTATCCATTAAGGGCTTCATGTGCAAGGCGAGTTTTCAAGTGTCTTTGGCCCCACTCTAGGTAATGATACTCCTTTTCCTTCTGTTCTGTGCAGTCATTAAAACTGTAGGAACATCAAAGTTAGTTAGCTTGCTTCCCACTTCACTCTTTAAAACCAGACAGTAGCCTGCAGCACTGTTGTCCAAAATTCAGACTGGACTGCTTCTTGTGTTTTGCATACTGCTCTTGGTGTGTGGCCTCTTGCTCCCAATTACATTGAAATTCCTTCTAGATACAGATTTGAAAGCATGATTTTCAGAGGACAACAAACATGCATTGCATGATCTCTGAAAGAACTAATAGCAGAATGTCAGCACTCTTGAAATGTTACCCTGCTGAACTCTCTGGATAGGTGTTTATTTAATCCTGCTCCCTACTTACAATCTCAAAGTTTCTGTCTCCATCCATTCTTTTTGTTCATTTGTCTGGTAGAGGCTGAGTAAAGTGTGACACAGGTTACAAAAGGAAGCATTTGAATGCTCTCATTTCAGAGGGATATTTATTCATATGAGAAAATGACCACAGAAAGAAATTGGCATCACTGCTGTTACTGGCAATCTGTATTCAGAAAAACTTAATTTAATACTATTCTAAATGGGGTATTGTGGGTCAGGGCTAAACTGCATTGGCACAATTGCATGAAATTAGCCTATGCAAGTTATACCTGGCTCTTGCCAACAGGATTCATCCTTAGCTTTCCGAGAAGCTGAAATCTTATCAGGAGAAGAAAAATTCCAAATGCGTTGAAGTTTTGCTGTATGTCTTTTGTGATCAACCGTGTATGGCTTTTGCACTTTTCTGCAAGAACCTGTCTGTTCATAAGGCTCTGCAGAGCCCTGCTTCACCTATTCAAGTGTTTCTTCTTCAGCAGAGCCAGTACCAGGTTTCTCAGAAAGTAAGAAAGAAACCTACAGTAAGCAAAGGATCATTTAAGTACTCTACTGCCAAAATCTGTTGTGCTTCCAATAATTAGTTTCATCCTGGAACACACCTGCTTGTATTGCTTCTAAAAAAGATCTTAGCTCATGTGATAGGCTCCATAATAGAAGGAACATGCTTTATACTATGTAAGTACTATTCTTCTGCTTTTCTTTCCCTTGACAGATGGCACTCCTAAAATAATTTCTGCCTTCAGTGAGAAGGTGGTGAGCCCAGGAGAGCCAGTCTCCCTTATGTGCAATGTGAAGGGGACTCCTCTACCTACAATCACTTGGACACTGGATGAAGATCCCATTGTGAAGGATGGCAGTCATCGTATCAGCCAGATTATCACCTCTGAAGGCAACGTGGTCAGTTACCTGAATATCTCTAACACTCAGGTCCGAGATGGTGGAGTTTATCGCTGTACTGCCAACAACTCTGCTGGAGTCGTCCTGTACCAGGCTCGAATAAACGTAAGAGGTGCTTGTCAAATCAGCTCCTCAAAAAAACACACATAACTCATTGTAGTGGAGAAGAAGATTGTTGCATGTGATAAAATAAGTCTTGGAATGCCAAAAGCAACTTAACTGTTTTTCCTCTCCTTCTCTTCCTCGCTCTCTTTTCCCACCCTGCCTCTCCAGCCCCATCTAGAAAGTGTATGGTATGGTTAAATGTTGGAAGAATCCTTTGGCTTGTGTTCAATAGCCTATTTTTCCTATACTCATCTCTATTGGTTCACAGTTTCTTTACTTTAGTCCTGCTGTGCATGTTGGTTTTTTTTCTTTTCCTTTCCTCTTTTACTAGTCCAACATTCATTGTAATTATTCATGTATAAAGTACTTTAGCTTGCATTTCTAGCTCTACATGGCATAATACCCATCCTCATGGTATTATACTTTATATGTCAAAAAAACCCAAACACTAACTTTGTCAGTGTTCTCAGGTGTAAGAGGATTCTAGTTTTATATCAGTTTTAGTATTTTATATTAATTAAGTCATTCTCAGCCTTTTAATTTGTAATGCAGCAAAGATTTTATCAGGCAAGTGTTGGATAACGCAAATATATACCCCACATAATTAGCATATATGCTGCAGGGTGAGAAAAACTGGAACATATAAAGATTAGGGAAACTGCTTAAGTAGCTCTTAAAAGGAAAAACTGTCAAATGCTAAGATGTGTTGTGCAAGCTGCATCTGTAAACGTCATTAACATTTGTATTTTCAGAAAAATTATGTGCATGTTTCCTTCAAGCAAATGTGCTTTTAAATTGTTTTCAAGAGTTTCTTTTTACCTTTCTAGGGCCAGCAAGCATTCGACCAATGAAGAACATCACAGCAATAGCTGGGCGGGACACCTACATTCACTGCCGTGTGATTGGCTACCCGTATTACTCCATCAAGTGGTACAAGAATTCTAACCTGCTACCATTTAACCATCGCCAAGTGGCATTTGAGAACAACGGGACACTGAAGCTTTCAGATGTGCAGAAAGAAGTAGATGAGGGTGAATACACTTGTAATGTCCTTGTTCAACCCCAGCTGTCCACCAGCCAGAGTGTGCACGTGACAGTAAAAGGTGAGGTTAACTTGGAAGACTAGAGCCAAGCTAATGGCTGTGTCATTTATAGAAATGCAGAATTGCACACACAGGATTGTCTTGGCAGCTAGATAATGATCACTTAAGGGGGTTAATCCAGATTTGTGTTTATTTTTAATGATGACATAGATGCTCAACAGTTGTGGTGTCTTTCTTGTTGTCTTGTTCTCTCTTGACTTTTAGCCTTCTTTGTTCAGCTAGCAAAGTATTGCATTCTAAGTGGAAACCTTGCAGAAGCAAGCTTTGTATGAACACTTTTCACTACAACAACTAAATCAGTAGATTAATGGTTTATCACCAAAGTTTCTCTTGTGACTGTTACTCTGTTGGATGGCAAGGTTCATATTGTTATTCTCCAGTGAGTTTCCTGCTTTTAACAGATGAGAATTTTAATGTGTATGTTTCTGCCAATAAGCAGACAGGAACTAAAAGCATTAACCTTGCTTTCCTCTTACATGTGCTTTTCTGAGTGTTCTTTATGCTTAGAAAGGTAGCACTGTAAAGAAATGTGGCTCAAAATTCTAATATGATGCTTAAAATCTATTCAAATAGTCCCAAATAAGGATGTTCAGATGGCCCTGAAAGACTTCAGCAATAGATGAGAATAGGAATTTTTTACCATTGTGTTCTTACTATTCTGATATTGGCAATGTTCAGACCTATTCGCAAGGACACAAAAGACAGAAAACCTGATTGCAGTAACACCTAGTTTTGAGCAATGGGGCTGCTAAATAGAGCACTTCATGTGAACCTGTAGGAAGAATTGAAGTATAATTTCACTTCTCCTGAAGTACTTAGGAACTTTTACTGGGCATTTTTGGGGAGGAGACGAATGAAGGAAGATTGATTCCTGTATCCATTCTCAGATAAGATACAGAGAACGGCAAGGTAAAATAACTTTGTTACAGTCATCTGATCTTCTTCTTTCTGTTTTGTTTGTTTAGCCCTTTCTAGTTTTCAGTCTGGAGTGATGTAATTGCTAGTTATGTCAAGAGGTTAGAGGATTAGCTTTAAACCAGTAGTAATTTGGATACTGAATGGCATGACATCTCACACACTTGAGTCCATCAGGGGTATAAGTCACATTCTGTGACATAAAAAAATAGTGTCAACATTTCTTTATGTATAGGTAGTATCTTGCTTGACATTACAGTAGTATCTCAGATCCATTGATAGTTTAGGAACTGAATGCTAAGTTAGTAATTGTGTTACTGTTGCACTCACAGTTCACCATGGTAAATTTGGTGGGGAATGCTGCCTCTTAAATGATTGAATTCTTCAAGTGACTATCAAAACAAATGTAGCCAGACCAAAAAAAAAAAAAAAAGATCGATCCAGGGGAAAAAAAAAAAAAAAAGTCTAGCCTTTCAGCTCAGACATTTAGATCAAAGCACTACTAGTCACTAAGAATGTTAGCTGGTACCTCAGGTGCAATACTCTTTTTTCTTCTATTAAGTTACAATTTCAAACTTGACGGTTCCTCCTCCAGAAAGCAATTGCCAGCCATATCAATTTTGATTACATTGTAGTTTTTGCTAATGATTTAACTTCCTTGAAGGTATTCTGCTGTACTTCTTGATAGTTAGCTGCCAGGGCCACTGGATGGTCAGACATCTCAAACAGTGAATGAATACACTCTGAATAACTTGCATAAACATGTGGCTCATTTGAAGAATGCTGGTGGGCTGAGCTACTGCTGCACCTGTGATGCAGCTTCATCCTGCATGTGTTCCTTAAAGACAATGTTTAAGAGCAGAGTGAGTTACAGCATGAAAATGATCCATGGCATGTACAAAGCAAATGAGTTAGCATGGCTCATATCTATTGATCTGGAGTTGCTAAAGTTGGCTTCAAAGTGCCCAGGCTACTTCATCATGCCCTGGCCTTGACAAGATATTGTTATTTAAAAAAAAGACAATAGTCTGTCCTCACATGCTGAGCCCAAAATGTCAAGGGCAAGTTTTTATGTCAGATGTGAACTATTCTCAAAGTTCTGCTATTGTAGCTGGAGGTCTGCATCATCACAGCAGTTTTTGAGGTGACTATGTATTGTTTTCTTCTGTAACTACAGACTGATTTTATCTAACATATTAGTGGAGAGTCAAAAGTGGCCTGTTTCTTTAAAATATTATTAATATTTGTGTTGCCTTTTCAGTTTATAGATTCCAAAGTTAATGTGATGAGTGTTCAAGCACTTATATTTGATTCCGAGAAATACAAAATATGGCCCAACTTGCATGCTGGAGGCTAGAAGTACTCTGAAATAGGACATTGAAAGAGGAGTCAATATCAGTGCCCAAATATCCTTCTTTATAATTCAGCTTCTTGTACCATCCGTATACTTATTTCTTCTCCAGAGAAACAGAGGGAGAATTGTTTCCCCTCTTCAACATCATGGGTCCTTTGGCTTGTTCTCATTTCTGCTACAAGCTTCCTGGGTGACCTCAAACCAGTCATCTGATTCAGAGTAGATGATACTTAATGAGCCATTACTTGGTATTTTGTTTCCTCCATGTTCTGTTCTGAAGACATAATTATCAATTTCCTCATGAGCTTTTCTGAAGTGATAATCTCTGTGGTATCACAGAAACAATGTACTCATTTTCAAAACCCACCTGGGTGATCAGGAGTGCTTTGGCAAATGGCAACTGAGGCACAGACTTAACTTAAAAGTATCCACAGATTTTTGCATGTTCAATTTCAGAAGCCTACAGCTTGATTTTTCCAGCTCGCCTGCTGCTATATTACATTTATGTGTCCAAAGCTCTGCTCCTATTGAAATGAAATTGCTTCTGAGAGTTCTTTTTCCTTCTTCAGATCAATCACATCACCTAGTTTAGCAACCACTGGGAAAGACAGATTTAAGTAATTTAATTAACATTAACTGAGAGATCTGTGGTAAAGGTGAATAAAGAATTTAGCTCTACAGGGTAGGATTTACTTACATTAGAATACAACTGGCCTTTCTTGCCTGCAGCCTTCTGCCACATTTACTACCCACTTCCCAAACTCTCCAGTACATGAAGCATCCTTGTTCTGTGCTGAATGAAGACTTGCTAAAAGTAGCATCCAGATAAAGATATGCAACAGAGAGCTGTCCACTCTGTAGAGTATTTTGAGATTTACATTCAAATGAAAGCAAAATCTTGAGGACATTCTTAGGAATACACTGTAAGATTTCAGATAGGAAAGCAGAACATTTCTTGACAAAAGCTTCAAAATGAAATCCCATTTGCTAGAGAAACCACAAGTGGGGCTTATAGAGCCTTTCCATGCAGTCTCCCACCTGGCAGGCAGTCAGGAAACCAAGACCTTGGGTGACAGAAACTTAGATGTGATACTTGCCCTTGGGCAAGCTCCTTTTTTTCCTCTGCTAATGAGAATAATTATTAGACACGACATGAAATCAGTTATCCCAATTTACAGGAACAACTGGTATACTTGTCTGCATAGCCACCTACACCAGACATCTGCAGACTCCTAACTGTGTCCCACAGAGATGTGGCATGCCACCCCTCCACCACCCCTTGCCTGTCTCCTGTCTCTGGCCCAAAATCTAGATCTTGAAAGCTAGCAATCCCATAATCTGGCTGCTGGGAGCTGAGTTGGTAAACTTGCAGGAAAATGCACAGGTTTCTGCTTGGCAGGCAGCTCTGTTGGAACTGCCTGAGTCCTAACGGAGCTTTTGGAAATCAAGCCATCTTGGCATTGTTTTTTTATATTTAGACAAATGAATTGGCCAGTTCTGATTTCTGACAAAAAGCCATTACCCACCTTGTAATGCACACCTGATGGGGGGGAGAGTATGACTGTACTTAAACACTTAATTTCCAGTTTTTTATACTTGTCGACCACTTGTTTTTGCAACTGTAATAATATCCTTGCAACATGTTTTGCTTTGATCTATGTTAAATGCAATTTTCTTTTTAGCTTTTCTGTAAAGTAAACTGAATTCCCTTTCCTCCCCATCCTGCAAAGTGGAAACAGTAGTTACTGACATTGTCAGAAACATTAATGTAGATTAGCCTTGCTGAGGATACTTCATAGGTCCTTGCCAAGAGCAGAATTATTCTTAGCGGCACTAGTTTCTTACTCTGCATTTGGCCCAGATCTAGTGATTTGACAGTGGGGTTCATATACATCTGCCAATGGAAGAGGACTATTGAAGTCAGACATCCTAAGGAGAAGAATATTCTGTATAAGATGTAGGGGTTTTTGTTCATTCCTCCTAAGTATGACCTATACTCCTCAGTCTTCTCCACCTCATCCTTGCCTAAGTTCTGGCTTTTCTGCTCTGGGTTCCAAAACCAGTCTGTCCTCCACATCTCACAGAATCACAGAATGTTTGGGGTTGGAAGGCACCTTGGAAGATCATGT
The DNA here is from genome assembly GCA_024605025.1 of Megaceryle maxima. Taxonomy (NCBI): domain Eukaryota; kingdom Metazoa; phylum Chordata; class Aves; order Coraciiformes; family Cerylidae; genus Megaceryle; species Megaceryle maxima. Next base: position 73,744 of record JANHGN010001991.1, read on the forward strand.
AGTCTAACCCCCCTGCCAGAGCAGGATCACCTAGATCAGGTCACATAGGAATGCATCTAGGTGGGGTTTTGAATGTCTCCAGAGAAGAAGACTCCACAATCTTTCTGGGCAGCCTGTTCCACTGCTCTGTTACCCTCACCATGAAAAAGTTTCTACTTACATTTACATGGAACCTCTTATGTTCCAGCTTGCACCTGTTGTCCCTTGTCCTATCATTGGACGTCACTGAGAAGAGCCTGGCTCCATCCTCCTGACACTCACCTTTTACATATTTATAAACATTAATGAGGTCACCCCTCAGTCTTCTCCAAGCTAGAGACCCAGCTCCTTCAGCCTTTCCTCATACAGGAGATTTTCCACTCCCTTAATCATCGTTGTGGCTCTGTGCTGGAATCTTTCGAGTGGTTCCCTGTCCTTCTTGAACTGAGGGGTCCACAACTGGACACAATGTTCCAGATGCAGCCTCACCAGGGCAAAGTAGAGGGGGAGGAGAACCTCTCTCAGCCTACTAACTACACCTCTTCTAATACACCTCAGGATGCCATTGGCCTTCTTGGCCACAAGGGCACATTGCTGGCTCATGGTCATTCTGCTGTCCACCAGGACCCGCAGGTCCCTTTCCCTTGTGTTGCTTTCCAACAGGTCAGTCCCCAAGCTATACTGGCACCTGGGGTTGTTCTTTCCCAGATGCAAGACTCTACACTTGCCCTTGTTATCTCATTAAATTTCTCCCTGCCCAACTCTACAGCCTGTTTAGGTCTTGCTGGAGAAACCTAGACAAATATCCTATCTCAGTCTTTTATTTCCCTGGTGTGTTGTTCTCATGACTCAACTTTCCCCTTCAGAGCTTCCTCCCAGTTTCCAGTTACAGACTTCTCTTTCTGCCTCTCTTAACTTTCTCAGTCTCCAATAGGTTTCCATATGTGTCCCCCGTATGCAGTTCTTTGTTCACTGTCAGTTCTCACCACTCTGTTTCCTTGTCCCAATCTTGCATCCCCAGCCAGTTTCCCAACTCCACTTTACCAAACCCCATCACCTCTGCAATCCCATCACAAGCCTGCTTCCAATTTCTAACTTCCCCTCCACTGCCCCTACATCCAATTCTATAATTCCCTTTGGTTATCCTGGACACAGATTTGAGCTTCTGCTCCATCACTTGCTGTTGCTGTCTGTATGTCCAGAAATACAGGCTGCTTCCCAACTCTGGTCCCTTGGCCTCCACATCTCATTTCTTTCCCTTTGTATTTTTTTTTTTTTTTAAATTTTTTTTTTTTTTTTTGTCATGCTTCCTGAGCCCAACATGGGCAACTGTATGAGCACAAAAGAAACAAATCTGTCTCCTTTTATTTCTGACATCTCACCAGATTGCACCTGCCCCACATGGCTGGAACTGACTCATCCACTGAAGGTAGTGCTAGGATGTATTCAGTGATACTCAGACCCTGAGAGCTCTTAGCTGTTAGTTAATGGAAAATGTCTTCTCAAGACGTGATGACTGTCTATTTTTTGTCTATTTATTTTTGGTTTTGCTCAGATTGCAAAATTTGGGCTACCTTGTAATGACTTTTCATAGGGATAGCAAGAATATCTCATGCTAGTGCCATCACATGCAGAACTTGAAATCCACACATAAAACTATGGGGCAGATGGAACTTCTCAGATTCTCAAAATGCCTTTTTTTTTTTTTTTTTCCCTTTTATGGTAAGATCAATATGTGCTGCATCCCTATTTTTCCACCGTTCCACCTTATTCTTGGAAATGGCCAAACAGTTGTAGCTGAAACTTGCCAGCTGAAATGACTCAGCCTGAGGCAGACACCTGGCCTGGAAAAGTACTATCCAGACAAAAGTCAAACTGCAAGCAAATGAAAATACTCTTATAATAAGAAGTGTTGGTAAAGAGAGATTATATTACCCATCCCACCTGCAGATTTCATATTTCTGTTGAAAAACAACCCTTGAAGTGGCAAGATGGTAAAATAATAACAGCATCTTTTCTACAGCATTTTAGTAGATCTCAAAACATTTTTAAGACAGGAGTGAGTCATTATGTCTTTTTTATTATTATTATGTAATTTATAGTAAGTTTTTTCAGCTACAGTAAAAACCATCAGTAGTAAGTGATGATTTTCTTTTCATCAGTCTCATGGGACACACTTCTCATGTAAACAGCCTGCTGCTATTCACACTTCTTTAACAGAAATTAATTGAAAAGAAACCTCTGAGAGGAAAGGGTGCAGCATCATTAAAATAAAGAGTGCTATGTTCAAAAGGACTGTTTCTGATCTTGTAAAGCTTATATATCTCACTGATTTAGGCGGCTTCTCATTGCCTTATATCAAAGTGTTAGCACTTAACCTGTTGTGAATCACATGAAAGAATTGTACTAGGCTGTTTCTTTTTGGAAAACAAGCCAACAAAACAGCTATTCTAAATAAATTAATGTTGCAACTATTTGAATAGAATCCCCTTGTCTTTCCTGGAAAGTATCTAGATTTTTCTAATAAAAATGTAATTGGTGGATTTGCATTGCAGATCAATTCAGGAAGTGCTGGTTTAGATAGTTAAAAATAAACAGATACAATAGTTACAAAACATCAGGAGATATATTACAAGGATTATTGGGACCATGGTGCATGCTGTAATCTGTTTATGCTTCAGTCTGTGGCATAGATTACGGTTAAGTGTGAATTCTGTTTCATTAACGTATCTAAGATGCAAATTCATATCTTTTTTATTGATTGAACCTTGCCAATAATTTGAGTCAGAAAAAACTTCTGGCCTTGATGTCCTTCAGATACTTGCTTCATTATATCACCTTCTGTCTTTCTTTCACTCTCCCATGCAATATCTTTTTGAATCCCTTCAAGCTTTTTGCAAGTTTTTCAGGAAGATATATTCAGATCTCGCAAAGTGATTGGAGTTGTCATATGCAGGAATCATGCAAGTGCCATGTGGTGAGGATGGAAGAAAATGTCCAATTGTGTAAAAGATCCTGCAAAAATCCACTTAACAGTCATTCTAGGGTCACATAATGGGCAAAGCAATTTGTTACAGGGAACAATCAGTGGCCAAAATCTGATTTAAGCAATGTGGTTTAAGATCTGCCTAAATTTTTTGCCATTCAATGTACAACAACTTCAGGCTAGTCTTGTATTATAACATCTGACTTACATTCTTAAAATTGCATGTGTCATGTGCATGCTGCAGTTAAGTGTCTTATTTTGTAGCAGTATACTTCTAATATACTATACTCCTAAGTGACTTCACCTCTGACACTGAACAGTCACCCAAAAATGGATAAATTGTTTCATTACTATCCTAGTCTTCATGATGAGGAATTAGTATGCGTAAATATAAAACTCTTCACTTAAATCTAAAATAAAACTCCCTGTTATTGTGCACAGCATTATATCTTTCAAGCAGAATTTAAGTTGGTGTATGGATGTTTATTTATGAGTTACATAAACAGTATGAAATGAGCCTTAATACTTTAATAAAAGCCTCAGCTAAGGAATCCAAGACTATCTGTATATTATGCCTGGGTTTATCAAAAGCTAGCCCTCTTCCCTCTCTTACAATGAAGCTTTATTTACTTTGGTTTTGGAAGAAATCACATCCTTACTCTTTTTTGTATGTATTTTGTCAATTATATTTGGAATAGTCTCTTACATATTTGTTAAAATTGCTCTTGAAATTTTAAGCACTTTACTGCATCATTAGCAGAGTGTGTTTAAGTACATACAGTAAGCACATATAGAACACAAGAATGTGTACATGATGGTGTGGGTCTGGAGTATGCTGGGCTAATTTCAAATCAATGCATTTAATACATAGCATGTAAAAAGACACTCTCAACCCTGTGGAAACAGAAAGGTGATATAAAATCAGCTTCTTATGTACAGCCCTGGGACAAAGGTAAAAGGGAAACTAGTGTTGAACCAGTCAAATGGGAATGATTTTCAGAGACAGAAATCTTTCTGTTAAGGTCCTCTCTTATATAAATCCAGAACTTTTGGCTCTAGTAATTTAGTTGATTTCAACTTTTCAGTGCTACCTGAGGACAAAGATAACTTTAAATCATTTAGGGACTAAACAAGGGCAATAGCTCTGGACTAAGTTCTAAAAGCATAGTAAAAATAACTAGTAAGTGCTTCTGGATACACAGCCTACGAGTGAGGCTTTTTATGAGGTGACACTTTAACGATGAATGTAATTGCTTGTTGTGTTAATACACCCTTGCAGCTGCTATCTTACCTTCAAATCAAGAAGGTTCTCTCTTTAAAAAAATAAATAGCAAATGCATCCCCTTGAGCAGAGGACTGAGCTTTCCCACCATTCTAGGCTTGCAGGGTGCTTCATATGAGAAGGGCATGCACTTTTCCCCTCATAATCGAGGCTGAAAGGAGGTGGTTCAGTGGATGGATGAGACATGACATAAAAGCACTCAGTTTCTACACAACATCTTACATCCTCTCTTATTTTGAAGAAGCTCCTAGAACAGCATCAGAGAGTCTGTAAGCTGCCAGTGTCACATTGCAGGAAAGAAAACTGGAGACTAAGGCAAAGGGCAAAGTATGTCTCATAAGCTCCTATGGGAAATAGACACAACAGCATTTGCGCTGCCACACTCAGGGACAGTTCCTGATAAAATACCAAAGCTTGTTGTGGCAAGATTTTGAAGATGTTTGAATACAGGTTTAATTTTGGTAACTAATGAGCATATAAGTAGAGGACAATGTTGTGCAACAGCTAAGGCATTACAGTGAGAAGTTTGGTTCTTTTTTTTCTTTTTTTTCCAAATGCATACAATTAGAAAGGCCTGAAGAATGTAACAGTATTTCCTCTTTTCAAGACAAGATACATTAGCACTCAATAAGGGAGCAGGGCATGAGACACAGTATGAGACTCAGGGTATGAGCTCAGTAAATGCCATTAACAGATAGTTCATTGAATGACAGGGCCTACTGATAAGGCTCTATACATACAAGAAGCACAAAAATCCAGCCCTTTAGTGAATGCATGCAATTGCTCAGACCATCAACCACGAAGTATGAGGTTGTTTAGGAGTAACAATAGATGGATGAGAAAACTTACAAATGACTGGACCATGGCCAGGGTTTCTGCAGAGGCAAAAAGTTTTGGCTTTTGCACTCCCAGCACATGAAATCTAGGGTGACACAGCTGCCTAAAGAGGATTTGTAGTTTGGTGGTTATTACTTATCATCAGCCAATGGTCCTGTGCTGTGAGTATTCATTGCTGAAGGTATTTTATATTGTGGACACAGTTCCTGCAAAAGTGCTGTTGCAAGAAAATCCACTAGGGAACTGTTTATAATGATAAAGCAGAGGGCAACTTTCATTTTATTATGCAGCATCACAGAAGACGAACACCATGTTCACAGGGCTGCTGTAGGAAACAGCCTATCTGCAGGCTACTCTATTTTAGTGAATCATCTCAGTAATTTCTTCCAGCATAACTCCCATGAAATGGAGGGCAAGAAATTAAGGATGTTCCTCTGTTAATGGAAAGCAGTGTGGAAGCCCTTCTTGCCCTCCTTTATAGTAATCTCCCAGAGGTACAGAAGACCTTGCCAGGGCACAAAAACATAATTTAAATCTTCTTGCATTAGCACTAATGAGGTTGGCCCATGCTCCTCTTCTTAAATAGATGCTTAATTCAAGCACTCATCAATAAAGCATTCCCAAACCATTGCGCTTCACTGCATGAAGCAGAGATTTTCACTGTTTTTTCCCATTGTGTGTAAAGGAAGAAATATTCTTTCCACGTACATAAGCACACATACACATATAGCCCCCTCTATATGTAGTGAACATGTAACATCTTGTATATAAAATAATGTAATTTAACAAAATAAATCAAATACAAGCTGTGAAGTATGGTCAAACTAAAGAGAGAGGGGAAGATTTTGTATTTCAGAAATGCTTTGCCTGAGTTCAGGTATGCTCTATGTTTTTAATAAGTAATTTTTGTGATTGTCTCCTTCAAACTAGCAGGAATAAAATGTATCTGCTATGTTAGATTACCAGGAACTGCCTTTATCAGCCCAAACTGCCAAATACTGTAGCTGAAAAACATTCTTCAGTGCTTCACAATTATTTCTAGACTAATTTTTTTAAGTACTGATTTTAAATTATACACAGTTTTTTAAAATAAGCTCCTTGTCCAGAATTAAGCTGGTCCAGGTTGAATATACATTATATTTTACAAAGCAAAAATAAATAGCAGTTTCCTCTGTATCTTAAAAACCTGAGTAGAGGGAAAATGTGCTCTCTGTAAATATTTTACCAAATTTCTGAAATACTCTGCAAGCTGCTACTTAATTTTTAAAGCTGATAAATGCAGCCTTGCGAATCGATATTTTTTTGAAAAATACTTCACTGTGACCTAATGATCTTGTTCCCTGTTTTCTTATCAGGGAGATGAAGAGTGAAGATGCACATAATAATCCTTGAGCAATATGTTGTCTGAAGTTTGATATAATTTTGTCCATGAAATATGGGTTCAAATTTGTTACACACTCAGCAGAAAATGCGGAAGCATTTGCCACCCCGTTGTGAATTTTAGTGTATCTTTCAGCACTGATGCCTGAGACTAAGAGAAGGGGTTGAGCAGAAACATGGTAGCCAACACAGTAATGAGGGCACTTTGCATTTAGCAGATATTTGCATTCATCAAGGGGAAAGGTTATGTCAAAACCTTTTGACAGCCTCATTCTAAAAGTTTATCACTTTTTCACACTTATATTATAAACAGCTTGTCAATAAATGCTAAGGGAAATTTGGCCTTTTTCTGTTGATGTACAAAGAATCCAAAAGATCTCATATGAATACCTTAGCTGTGCTAAGGCAATTAGAAGAGGAAAGCAGGCATTTTGCCTCAATTTGTGACACTAGGTCCCCAAGTGAAAAAGCAGTTAATTTCCAGGGCTCAAAGTTCAAATAAACATGGCAATTTATACTGAGTTTCTTTTTTCTCTATGCCTGATCTACCAGATTTTCAAAACACAACAGGACAGGTTTTAGTGATTTGAGAGATGGCAGTCAGGAAAAGGCATGACAGTGTGTGAGAAAAATTGATTGCAGCAGCACTTCTCACAGCCTCAGACAGTGAGCCTTGCTTGGAAGAAGTCAGGGAAAGCCTGTAAGGATGAGTTGCGGTACCCTGCACCTGATGTCACCTCTCTGTGGCAACTGTGCATGGTCGCAACTTCTCATCAACCGGCATCACACCTGTGTTGGAAACAGTGGAGTTAATACCTGATTTGTGTCAACCTCTTTCACCATGATGTGCATGTAAACAAGCATTTGAACATGCCTTTGTAACAATGCCTTAGCCCATCAGTGTGTTTGGTATTGCTTCCTTAGTAATAAATTCTCTTCTGATGGAGGAACAGCCAACATATGCAATGATAAAATGAAATGCATTGAGCTAACAGAGTAATGGTCACAAATACCCATCCCTGCATCCCAGCAATAGGACACTGGCAGAGGAGAAAAATTGCTGCTGGGAAAGTCAATGGGCTAGCATACATTGAAAACACTTTGAAGAGTTTTTCTGCTTATTTTCTGCTTCAGTTCTAGAGAAAACAGCCTTAAATTTACTAAAGGGAGAAAGGACAAAAGAAATACAATTGCATAAAGCCACCAACTCCATTTTCTTCTGAAGCTAGCTAATATACAGCAGCACAAATGTTCTGCTGTAGTTATCCTTCAATCTTTCTTGTTAAAGATGTTCAAATGTACTACAGAGTACGTATAAGTAATGTCTCAGGGAAGAATAAGAAAATGCACTTGTGTATCTAAGGTACATAACCTCTAGGAACCTTCTCTTTTGATAAATGAGTATTTAAGTACTGCTTGCAAAGTTGTTTTTATAGTCTTTTCAGGAGTGATTGATGTAAACTTATCTTAGATCAATGCCCTCACTGTTAAGAGTGCTCCCCTGAGAAGGAAAGAGTTCAGTTCCTTCATCTGAGTAAGTATTTGAGTCTCAATTTACCAAATTGTTAATAAATGTTCCAACCACAACTCAGAGAAAGTGAGGGACCTCTATTAATTCTTGCTTTGTTTATTCCATCTAACCACCCACTGTTTCATTTGTTTTTATTAAAAATACCTGAAAACAAAATGATTTATAAGAAGTTGAATTAATAAATAAATAAATAAGAGGGGTTTTTTGTTTTTTTTTTTTTTTTTTTTTTCTTT